>PISX010015268.1:0-50167 GCA_004024625.1 Mellivora capensis | reverse complement strand
GAGGAGAAGCGCTCCTTCCAACGCGTCCCTTCGCCAGCGGCCAGACTTCAGGAACAGTCTGAAGATTTAGTAAAAACATTTAATTTACTGACGAGGCTGAGCAGCTGCAGGAGGTTTGGGGTTCGGTCCCAGGGTTTTAGGGCCGTCCACTGTTGCAGGGTCCGCTGCAGTGAGTTTTCCTCTCTCGTGCTCGTTCATCGTAAGAAACACACTCTCAGTCAGTAGTTAGTTTTGTACTGTATATGATACGGTATATAAGTATATACAACGTGTAGATTATATGTATTTAAATACACATGTATGTACATATAACGTAGATGTGGACATGGATGTATATATGCATGTGTGGTACTTTATGCATTTATAAATTATGTGTTTTTGTATCTGTAGAGTTTATATACTTTATGAAAAATATCTTCTCTTACTATATTATTTGCTTTGATATGTGCTATTGTATTTCAGGTTGATTCTTTGTATTATATTTAAATCATTTTAGATAGAGCAATCCTTACCACTAAGTTGATTTCAGGTGGTTATTAGCACAGAGCTTGGAGTGAAATGCCTCAGTCATCCCATCTTTCCTGTGTCTGGTTGTTATACCAGGGCTACTATCATGTGTGCTCTGAGATCCTGCCTCAGGTCTGGGCAGGGAAGCAGAAGCAGAAATTGAAAATTGGTCCCCCTGTCAATCCTGTCATCTGCATTTATAAAACCTATGTTCCCTCCCCGCACCCCTGATGTTCCTGAGTCTCCAACCCAAACAGAAGTACCAGTTCTTCAGTCTTCAGTTTTCCCCAGGGCTTTCTCCTATTTTATTGTTCAGACAATGTTACTCATTCTATATGTCTTTTTCAAGATTTCAGTTTTTAAGAGTAGTTTTAGTTGCACAGAAATGAAAAAAAAATTCCTTTCTCATCTTATTCTGATCAAAGTTCTTTCCATGAAGTAGTGTTGAATTTCTTTGAGAGGACTTTTCTGTACCCATTTGTGATCTGATATTTTTAGTTTCATTATTTTGTTAATGTAGGTAAATATAGTTGAAAGATTTTTCTTATGTTAAGACATATACTTTTGTTCATTGGGCACAGCCTATTGTCTATTGAATTCACTACTATGTTGAATATGCATACTTTTACTTGGGATATTTGCTGCTATATGTGTGATTTTTGCTTAAGTGTTTTTTCAAGGTGGGTTTCTCCTCTAGCATTTACATCCAGGAGCACTAGCTTGGGGAATTGAAGAGAAAAAAATTTCCCATATTTTTCTCCACTTTGAGTTTACCTAACATAAGTTTTCCCCAACCATTTGGTAGAACTAGCCTTGAAAACTGCCTTGCCCTGGAATATATGATGGTTGCTTGAGCTCATAAAATGGTTTCAATTTGTAATGTTCAATTAAGGTTTTCTATTTCTTTATGGAAAATTTGTCGATTTTTTTCCTAAAAACCACAATCCATTTTACTTAGGTTTTCAAACTTAATGACATGATATTTACAAATAAAAAATTTTATTACAGAAAGTCTCAAATGTGTAAACAGTAGGGAATAGAATAATGAACCCCATATACCTGACACCCAGGATCAACAGTGTTCTATACATGAGCAATCGGGCTCCAAATATACCCCCACCTACCTGGTATCTCAGATGCTGGGATATTGCAAAGTATATCCAAAATGTACCTTTTCATTACTCAGTACTTTAGTATGAATTTCACAAAGATAAGTACTCTTATATAAAACATAAAGCCACCATGATTATCACTAAATAACTCTTTAATACAATGAATTGGGTTTGTTTTTCACACTTTTCAGGCAAGCATATGCTCCTTTTTAAATGCAGTTTTTTGAATCAGTATCAAAATATGTTCTATACATTTTGATTATTCACATCCCTGAGTCTTTTCAAATATACAGGCTGTCCCTCATCACCTCTTGCTTGGCAAATATTTTGTTCAAAATAAAACAACCCTTTGTGTGCATAAAAATCCCATTGTGTGCATTTCACTGAATGCAACTTTTCTCTCTTTGACATTATTCGTCTTTCCGTTTTCCACTTTTTTTTCCCCCAGTAGAGCCTCTTGGCATCTTAAACATAGTTATTTTACATCCTCTGTTAGTTCCAAAATTGTTGTCATATTTGAGTCTGTTAACTCTAACATATGTGTCATATTTGAGTCTAGTTCTGATATTTGTATTGTTGGTTCATATCATGTATTCCCTCGCCTTTTGGTCTTGTAAATTTCAGTTTAGAGTTGAATGTGTTGTGTGGGGTAATAGTAACAGAGATCATTATGTCTCATGTGTCATTTATGTTGATCTGGCTGGGAGTTGGGTGTTATTTCTTGTAGCTATAGGTGCCAGAGGCTTTGATTCCTCCAGTGTCCTTGTTTTTGTCTTCTTTCTCGGATTATGACAGGTGTACAATAATAATATAAGATGATGACAATAGGGGAAACTGGATGCAAGGTATATGAGAATTCTCTTTACTATCTTTATGATAATTTTGTAAATTGAAAACTTTTTTTATTTTTTTTAAAGATTTTATTTATTTATTTGACAGAGATCACAAGTAGGCAGAGAGGCAGGCAGAGAGAGAGGAGGAAGCAGGCTCCCCGCTGAGCAGAGAGCCCGATGTGGGGCTCGATCCCAGAACCCTGGGATCATGACCTGAGCCAAAGGCAGAGGCTTTAACCCACTGAGCCACCCAGGCGACCCGAAAACTTTTTTTAAATAAAAAAATGTAATAGAATTCACTCATTGGACTCCATTGGAATAACAAATGCAAACACTTCTTCCTCTAAGAATTGACCCTCCAAGGGAAAGAATTAAGCTTTTATCTTGCTTTTCTTCTACTAACTGTATTACTATATAACGCAATACCTGTAGTAAATGCAGGGGAGTTCTTACTGGAGGATTCCAGGTGAGGAAAGTGCAAGGCATGATAGGAAAAAGGAAATGACCATTTGAAAGCCCAGGAATGTAACTGATGTAGTTCATGATAACTGATGGGTGCAATCACTGGGTGAAAGTTTGATGATGTACTCTACAATGCAGGCATGAGGTGTCACCACCTGAATCCTCTGTTCAGTGACCTTCTGATCAACAGTAGAAGAACCTGAAGTGATATGCCTTCTGTTAGAATGCCCTAGGAAGCACACAGTACTACCTAGGAGTACTTTCCTCCCAAAAAACTTGAACTTGCTTCTGGCCTCCCACTGGGGTGAGTTACAGTGATAGGAAATACAGCTCTCTGTTTAAGTGACTATGCCCCTCAGTGAAGGCACAGTGTCTTTTCTGCGATAAGAGCTCTAGACATCAGCAGAAAGGTGTTGACTTTGTTCTGCACCCAGTCTGCTCAAGAAAGGCACCATTTTCCTGTCTACCACAGTGATGCCACAACAAGACAACAGCCTTGCCTATGCCAAGTCAATGGTGTCTGTCTTTTCCTTTATCCTTAGACCTGCATTTGCTCCCTATCTGCTAGGTCAAGTCAGAAACCTAGGATAAAAACCTCAATGCAACAAGTCAGTTCACAGTACCAGTGCCACTGATCTTGCTGCAAGGCTACCCTTGGGTCAGAGGATCAGGCCCTCCAAACTAGCCTCTCAAGAGCTCTGCCTCCTACTCTCTGTTGCAGAGCCCTGAGCTACTGCATGCTTTGTTCTTCCCTGGGCATTTGCTTTTGTCAGGCTGCTAGTATTCCTTTTGAGACATCTTCAAGTCTCTCCTTCAATGTCACCTTTTCCATGAGTCCTTCTATGTATACTTATTCCTAAATTGCAATCCCTCCTTCCACCCCATCCCCAACACTCCTTATTCAGTTCTGTGGATTCAATTTGTTTCCATAGCATTGATCACTATTCAACCTACTTCACCTTTTTCTTTGTTCCATGGTTCATTTCAACTCTACAGCCTTACACACACTAGATTATAAGCATTCCAGAGGCAGCGAATTTGTTCAGTGCTGTATTCTTAGAGCCTTGAGCAGTGCCTGGCACATAGTACATGCTCATCACTTATTTTGAGAATGAATAAAGAACTTCCAGTTCTAAGGTCCTAGTGTTTGGAGCCTCTCTTCCCTAAACCCTATTGGCATTTCTAAGCCCCACAACTACCCAAACGGGCAAAGTTTGAATGCTTTCCACCATCCTCTAATTATTGGATCATGGACAAGGTAAGCAACTGAGCTTTCTGGGGACTCTGGAGACCCCTTGTCCCAGTCCCTGGTTGGTGTTCCTGGTATTCTGGTGAAGTCAGCATGGCAGGATTCTAAACTATGGCTGATTGCACACTCTTTCCTGCCAGCAGGTGGCTATGGCCTTCATGCCTATGCTCTTCTCCTCTTTCCTATTGGCTTGGATCTTTAAGTTGCTACAGTCAAGGACTCATGTATCCTTGGGTTTGGGTTGGGCCACAAAATGTTTTACAAATAGCCAGTTCACACAGCACATGCCTATTGATTCCTGGGTATGGTCTGAAGAGCACACCCATATTCACCAATGATCTTGATGAGACTTCCCTAGACAGAATAGGAAGGGGAGTAGCCAACATGGTTTGCAAGGTTACTTTCAAACCAAAATACTCCAACCACTAGGATTTCTCCCCATCGCCAAATACAGGAGCCCTCCTTGCCTTTGCACATACTGTTCCTTGCATCTCAAGGTGCTGGAGATACAGTACTTGCAACAAGAAAGCCTTTTTCTCATTGTGCTGCCCTCCATGATAATGCCAAAGGACATCCTCACCATGAGAAGACATCAGACACACTCAGACTGAGGGACATCCTAACAAAACTGGACGAGTAGTCCTCAGAAGTGTCAATGCCATTGATATAAGCAGAATACTGGCCTCCCAGAGATGTCCAGATCCTCATGCCCGGAGCTGGAATATGTTAAGTTACACATCAAAGTGGAATTAAAGTTGAAGATGGAATTAAAATTACTAATCAGTTGACCTTAATATAGGGACATTGTTCAAGATAGTCCAGGTAGACCCAATGTTAATTCAATGGTCCAAATGTGGAAGAGGGAGGCTATGTGAGAAAGACTCAACCTCCCATTGCTGGCTTTGAAGATGGAGGAAGTGTGTATGAGCCAAAGATCATGGTCACCCTCTGGAAACACATATCTCCCTAGAGACTTCCAAAAGTATCACAACCCTGCTTATTTTAGCCTAGTGAGACTATTTTAGGACTTCTGACTTCCAGAAATGTTACAGAATACATTTGTGTTGTTCCACTAATAAATTTGTGTTGTACCACTAAGTTTATGGTGATATGTTACATCAGCATTAGGGAAATAATACAGTTTCAATGAAACTGGAATTACTAAGAAACTATCACAGATTGGAGGACATTAAGGGGACATAACAACTGCATGTAATGTGGCATCCTGGGTTGGAAAGAAAAAGCACACATCCCCTGCCCCTTTGCTCCCAGGGGTCTTGGCCACTCTACGGTCCGTCCGACTGTACCACCACTCAGGACAATTGCAGGGGCCCAAATGGAATATACACAGGGGTCTGTGGCTGAGCTGCAAAGACAAGACCACCCATGAGGACAATGTACTCCTCTCCCCACTTTCCTTCTTATAGGATCAAGCATCCTCTTCACCCCAGTGAGAGAAAAATGAGTGACAAGGTTGGCGAACTGGGTCCTGACAGTTGGAGAATGTTGACTATGAAGCTGGGGGCATAGGAAGCTGCATGAGGCTGTTTCTATTAAAAGAAGCATCAGGAGCCATGGGTTTCATTACCACACCATAAGATCACAGAGCACAGTCCACCTGTTCTCATACTCAGTGACTTAAGTCATGCACATATTCTTTTTAGATGTGAGTCCAGATTCTGCACCCTTAAAGTGCAAGGCAGGGGTAGAGGTGTTCAAAAAGGGAGCTTCCCCACAGGAAGCTGTTTGCAGGAATTTGTGGGGTACTATCCATACTCTCTAGGGACAAGAGCTGCACCCATCAGTCTCCTGAGAACCATAATGTCCAGGGAGGCTCAGGATAGGCATCCAAGTGGCCATGCTAGAAAGGGGTATCCTCCTCCCGGGTCCCAGCTGGCAGCCCCTGTCTCCCTTGCTGCCCACACTACCCAGTCTCTCCTGAACCTTGCTTCAGTCTGGAGAGCTTGGGGGCTTTGTCCTCCTGTCTCCCCACTGCTAACCTCTCAGTCCTCAATGCAGATGTTCATAAGCAGTTACCTCCACTTGACAGTGAATGGGGGAAAATGCTCTTTCGTAATTGCTGTAGTTCAGGAAGAGACAGCATGACTTGATAGAGCATCTTGGTGAGTCTCCTAGAAGTTGGTAAATAATAATCATTGCCATGTGACTGTGTGACAAATCGTTATGATTATGAATTTTTTCTAATAATTCCCTATGTAACACTAAATGTTTGATTAAATTGATGGCCTTGTAAGGGTGACTCTGATATTTTGCTTCCTAAGGCTAAGCTAGAGAGGGCGTGTGTACTGGTCAGTCATCCCCAGAGCCAGCTGAGACCCTGGTGTCTGCAATCAGGCCTTTGGAGCAGAGGGAAGACTAGCAGATGATGGCAGTGGTCACTGGGACGCTCTCCCACACACCCCAGACACCCTCAGAGTGAAATGAGGACTTAGAAAGCAGCTGTGCTGGAGGGGGCTTTGGGTTCCCAGGCAGTAGGCTGTGCAGAGGCTCAGTCACCCCAGGAGAGGTGGAAGGAGGAGCACCCCCACCGGATCCCATCTGGACTGCCCTGGGCTGAGCGGGGAGGGTCATGGGAGCACAGATGAGGCTGAGTTGAGCTAGAGCCTGGATGATATCATGAATTGGATGCTGTTGGCCCAGGTCCCAGGACCAGAGCCTGTGGGGCACTCCAGGATGGAAGCAGGGACACTGCATGCTGTCCTTGGAGGGAACGGACTTGAAGGGTGTGAGATGGTGTTTGATCCAGGCCATCATGCACTGCTGGGATGCAGCACTCACGATGCCCCACACACCACCATGGGGGTCCCTCAGGGAGGCATTTCCAGGGTGCAAGGTTCTCTCCAGCATTGTCTGTGCTGACACACATCACCCAGGTCCCTGGCAGTTGTGGCCAGGGTGGAGCATACCAGACAGGAGATCCTCTGACCATTAGCAGGAAGATCTGATGTTCTGTAGTTGCCCTGTAGTCACACCTGCCCCTGATAGGCTGATGTGAAGCATCTCAGCCATGGTCCTGCTTCTCTGAGAAGCTCCCATCCCCCAGCCACGACAAAGCCTGCTCTAAACTCCAGTCTCCTTGGCAAGGGGCTGACTTCCTGCCTGGCTCTTACCTGCCCTCTTCTGTGGCAGATGTCACTGGCAGCTGCCCTAGGGCTCTTCATGAGCAAGTATGGGGTGTGACACCAAGGGACATCCACAAGACAGCATCCGGGCAAAGTCACATTTACCTAGCACTTGGATGAAGGGTCTTCCCAAAGACCCCTTTCCCTGTGGGCAGGTAGTAAGAGTCCTTAGACCCAGTGGGTGGGTATTTTGAACTGCTGGCCTGCTGTGTGCCTGATGTCCAGCCTGCCCGGGGGAGTGAGCCTGCAGCAGAACTTTGGGTCACCTAGCCAGGTGAATGGGAGAGCAGGGGCCATGTCTAAACCCAAGAGCAGCCTTCAGTGGCCATAGTTCCAAAACTCACCTCCAGGGAAAACTTTATCCTTACACCCTCTGTCTTAGAGTACACCACTCCTCATCTCCGTTACAGGATAGATAGTGATGTGATGGGGTTGGGAAAGTACACATGGGCTGGTCGAGTATCTGGCTCTCAGTTCCCTCTTCTGTAACATAGGGAAGATAAAACAGTACAACCTCTGTGCCTTGCTGTGTTATTGTACTCATTTCCTAGGACTGCCTACCAAGATACCACAAAGTGGATGTGGAGGGATTTCTTCTCTCACTCCAGGATGCTCACAGTCCACAATCAAGAAGTTGGTATGGTCATGCTCTCTCTGAAGGCTCTGGAGGAGGCTCTATTCTTGTCTCTTCCAACATCTGGTATCCCCAAGTTTTCCTTGGCTTGTGGTCACATCACCCCAGTCTCTTCCTTCTCGCATGGCTGTATTCCCTCTGTACCTGTGTATGTCCAGCTTTCCCTCTTCTTATGAGGACACCAGTCAGATGCATTATGGCCCACTCTAATGACCTCATCTGAACTTGAGTACATCTGCAAAGATCCTATGTCCAAATAAGGTCACCTTCCCTGGTCCTGGGAATTAGTAGTTCAGCATAATTTTAGGGAAACCATAATTCAACCCCTAACAAAGATTATGGAAGGTGTCATCTGTCTATAAAATGACAAGCTCAAAGTAGGTAGTCAGTAAGAAGAAGCCATTATTACTAGGCATCTAAGATGTATGTTCTTCCCCACATTTTAATGTTGCTAAATCAGTTTATGTCTTACAATCCCCATGTAAATTGATTGATGCAAGGTTTTTTCCTTTGACAATCAGTTATCAATGGATGGCCCATCTCAAATGGATGGTCTTGGGCAAACATGGTACAAATTTTTCTATAAAAAGACTCAAAAACCCTCATCATGTCGATGACCTGGAGAATGTGGTAGGAAAAAGGGAGAATGGGAGTCCACAGACCATGCCTGCTGCTACTACAAACTGAGGAATAATATACCATTGTTCTGGCAGATGTTGGGGGCCCAGTTTGAGGTATGGAGAAGGGAGGCCTACTTGTGTGAAGGGATCTTGGGATGGTCTGACTCGTGCATTCCTTTCATGAGCTCTCCCTGAGCAGGCTTCCTCCGCTAAGTCCTCACTGCCCATTGGCCTAGGGTTGCAAGTAGGCAGGGCAGGGGAGCATGCTGTACATCAAGCCAGAGAAAACAATAATCTTAGGAGGCCACAGGATCCCAGCATAGACTGGAGACTGAGGCAAAGCAGTCTTCCTGTATTCGAAATGTATGGAACAACCTCACTGAAATGTTGCATGTTGCCTGGTTCTGTATGCTGCATTTACACACAGACTCTAGCACAGCCTCGACTGAGTCCTGTTCTGGTCCAGGGCTCATTCTGGGTAAAACATTTTTGTGATGAGCCCTCAGACCCCAAACTAGAGGGCCTACCTGAAGGAAGGGTGTTCCAGAAACTCCAAAGAAAATGAACATAGAGGACATTTCTCTCCTGAAAAGTCCAACTGCCTCCACTTGCTGACTTCTGCACCTTTGAAAGGGTTGTTCCCTTTGCCTGCAATCCCCTTTCTTCTCCTCCCGACTGGAAATCTTCCATGGCCTTTCAGATTCAGCTTAGCAGTTCTCCTGCTCTGGAAGCTTATCACATACAACACTAAGTGTTAGCAGTGCTTTCCACAGTGCCCGACATTAGCTGAGGCTGACAGAGGAGTGAAGTTTGCAGACTGCCCTAGCCAGAAGGGTACATCAGGAGAAGACATGGGGAAGAAAGGGGCATCTTATTAGTAAAGGCAGAGGGTCCCAGAGAAAGGTGACAGAAAGCCAATGTGCAAGCACAAAGGGCAAAAGGAAAGCAGGGAGTGGAGACACAGGAATGAGAACAGGACAGTGGGGAGGAGAGAAGGGACTTGTGTGGGCAAGTGGCTGGTGACCTCTACATCTCTTCCGGCCTTCCCAAAAGGCCTGGCCCATGTACCTGACCTCGGCTTTCCAGGCACATCTCATTGGAGGACAGGATCCCAGGAGTCTCCTTCCCCACCTGGGAAGCTTTCCTGGAGCCCCTGGTGACAGGACAGGTCCAGGAGGGATAGCACAGGGACACCACAGTGGCTCTGTGGGCCCAGACAGAGTCTGCCCACTCCACCTTCCAAAAGGAAATAGTCCCTGCTTCCTTCGCTGGGAAGCTTGCTCCAGAAAGGGTGCTGACCCACTTGTCCTCAGGGACACATCTATGGTGAAGAGGGACTCCTTATGGGCTCTTGAAGAAGACCAGAGGCAGCTATAAATCCAAGCAGAAGCATAACATATTACCTTCTTGGTCTCTTCCATTGCTCCTAGCCTCCACCCCAAGTTCCTTGAGCCCCCAAATCCAGCTATGTGTTCTACTGCACCCTCATCCAGACTCCAACCACCTCCCAGGGAGATCTCAGGAACAGAAAGACTACACGCTTACTCAGATCAACTTAAAGTAGCTAGAAACAAAGGGCCCTCTCAGGAAGCAAGGGGTCCATTTCGCAAGTGGAGTCCCCAGTGATTTCTAATTGGTGGAATTCAGGGTGTGGACTTTGGGGAACTTAGAGTGAAGAATTTCAGGTTGAGAGAGGGTTAGCCTTCAGCCAGCACCTTGCATCTCCCGGCTGAATATGTTGCCAAGCTGGTCCCCCAGGAAGTTTAGTAGGCCTGCCAGCCTTCCCCAGGATTGGATCCCAGCTGTCCCTCCTTCCATGAGAGCAGTGATGAAGCTGGTCTGAGTCTTCTAATTCCATGTTCTCCCCACCCTGCTGCGGCCCAGGGGAGGAGCCCCAGTGGTGTGAGAGTTGGGCCACAGCCACTTCTATCCCCTAATCCAGGCCCTCCATGACCAAAGTGTCTGTAGGTACCAGGATCCTCTCCTTCACAGCCCTGTTCCTCAGAAGCCTGACCTCCACCCCATCATTTTGAAGCCAATGTGAATGTTTAATTGGACAAGCCACCAACTTAACAGAAGGGTGTTACAAATCCAAGGTAGTCTTAAAAACCACGGTCCAGGAGGTAAAATGGCGGGCTCGCGGTGAGCAGCTGTCAGGAATGAAAATAGATACACCTTGAAGAAGATTTTAAAATCGGTTTCTCTTCAAATCATCTTCTTTTATACCACCCGATAAGCATCTTGATTCACCATGGCGTTAGCAGCAGTAAAATGGGTGATATCAAACAGAACTCTCTGGAAACATTTATTTCCAATTCAAAACGGAGCTTTATATTGTGTTTGTCATAAATCTACATATTCTCCTCTACCAGATGACTATAATTGCAAAGTAGAGCTTGCTTTGACATCTGATGGCAGGACGATAGTGTGCTACCACCCTTCTGTGGACATTCCATATGAACATACACAACCTATCCCTCGGCCAGATCCTCTGCATAATAATGAAGAAACACATGACCAAGTGCTGAAAACCAGATTAGAAGGAAAAAATGAGCACTTGGAGCAAGGACCCATGATAGAACAACTTAGCAAAATGTTCTTTACTACTAAGCACCGTTGGTATCCTCGTGGACAGTATCATAGACGTCGTAGGAAACTGGATCCTCCAAAAGACAGATGATACTGAGGTTTTCAGGAATCGAAAAGATGTTATCTTGTGTTTCATTTGCCATTTGAGAAAATGCATTGAGTATATTCACTAACGTGTTATATAGCAAAATAATAATAAAATGTGTTCATATATTTAAAAAAAAAAAAAACAAACCACGGTCCAGACATACACTGATGCTTCTGGGACATTGTAACATATACCCACTCCAAAGCCACATGAGTGTGCTTTCAGGCTAATTTGGGGTCATGCTTTTTCAATCCTGAGCCATTTCATGGCTTTATATAAGGAATGTTGATAGTCTGTAGTAAGAGGGCCCTGAAATCTGGTGGCAAGTCAAAGTCGGCTAGGGGAGATGATCAACCTGTGTATGGCCCAGAGTCTTTCCTCAATGTCCGGGTCACTCATGCGTCTGTACACGCAGGCCAGTGAAGTTTGGGGCCCTTGCTCAGGGCGGGACACTGAGTGAGGGGTCTGAGTTTGGCAGGAGATTGGTAGCAGTGTCTTTTGCAGTTGCTGGAGAGAGGACAAGAGGGACACCCAGATATTCTGATGTTTTTTACAGAATTTATTTATTTATTCAACAAAGAGAGAGAGAGAGAGAGCGCGAGCACAAGCAGGGGGGAGGGGCAGAGGGAGAGGGAGAAGCAGGCTCCCCAGTGAGCAGGGAGCCCGAGGCAGGCTCAATCCCAGGATCTCAGGATCATGACCTGAGCTGAAGGCAGTCGCTCAACTGACTGAGCCATCCAAGCGCCCAGGTATATTCTGATTTTTATTTCCATGAGAGCACGGGTAGAGTACAGAGCTGGACCTCCAGTGAGGGTAAGGCAGACCAGGTACATCCACTTCATGAAGATTAGTGATACGAGGCCTTCTCTTCTATTCCCATGGACAAGTTTATAAGTTTCCTCGGCAATCTGGCTTGTCAGGACAAAAGAATACATTGACAACTGGCCTGTGTATTAGTTTTCTGTTCCCTGGGCAGGGCAGCCCTCACAACCTGGTCACAACCTCACAACCTGGGGGACTGTGAGCTGCAGAGCAGTGGGTCAGCTCTGGGACTCCCTAGGGCCTCACCAAAGTAGTGTCTGCCCTCAAGACTCTGGACTCTGACCAGCCTGCCTGGTCTCTGCTGGTGAAGTTTCTGAAAAGGCAACAGTATCTCCTGTTCAAGTATCTTAATTAAAAATAATCTCAGTCTTAATGCCTGTTTATGAGGAGGTCTCACCGATAATGAAGATGGTGCTGGCCAGTCTGGCCACTGGCAACTACCTCTTCTTCGTAGAGTATGGGCTGCATTTTGGCAGGACCCCCTGCTGCCTCTTTGCTCCTGTACCTCTACCAGCTGGGTAGCTCAAGGCACACCAGACAAGCTTTTCTGTGCCTCAGCTTTCTTTTTTTTTTAATTTATTTTTATTTCTTTTCAGCGTAACAGTATTCATTGTTTTTGCACCACACCCAGTGCTCCATGCAATACATGCCCTCCCTAAAACCCACCACCAGGCTCCCCTAACCTCCCACCCCCCGCCCCTTCAAAACCCCTCAGGTTGTTTTTCAGAGTCCATAGTGTCTCATGGTTCACCTCCCCTTCCAATTTCCCTCAACTCCCTTCTCCCCTTCATCTCCCCATGTCCTCCGTGTTATTTGTTATGCTCCGCAAATAAGTGAAACCATATGATAATTGACTCTCTCTGCTTGACTTATTTCACTCAGCATAATCTCTTCCAGTCCTGTCCATGTTGCTACAAAAGTTGGGTATTCATCCTTTCTGATGAAGGCATAATACTCCATAGTGTATATGGACCACATCTTCCTTATCCATTCGTCCATTGAAGGGCATCTTGGTTCTTTCCACAGTTTGGCGACCGTGGCCATTGCTGTTATAAACATTGGGGTACAGATGGCCCTTCTTTTCACTACATCTGTATCTTCGGGGTAAATACCCAGTAGCGCAATTGCAGGATCATAGGGAAGCTCTATTTTTAACTTCTTGAGGAATCTCCACACTGTTCTCCAAAGTGGCTGCACCAATTTGCATTCCCACCAACAGTGTAAGAGGGTCCCCCTTTCTCCACCTCCTCTCCAACACACATAGTTTCCTGTCTTGCTAATTGGCCATTCTAACTGGTTTGAGGTGGTATCTCAATGTGGTTTTAATTTGAATCTCCCTGATGGCTAGTGATGATGAACATTTTTTCATGTGTCTGACAGCCATTTGTATGTCTTCATTGGAGAAGTGTCTGTTCATGTCTTCTGCCCATTTTTTGACAGGATTATCTGTTTTGTGTGTGTTGGGTTTGAGAAGTTCTTTATAGATCCTGGATATCAACCTTTTGTCTGCCGTGATCACCAAGAAAGCATGGTACTGGCATAAAAACAGACACATAGACCAGTGGAACAGAGTAGAGAGCCCAGATATGGACCCTCAACTCTATGGTCAAATCATCTTCGACAAAGCAGGAAAAAAATATACAATGGAAAAAAGACAGTCTCTTCAATAAATGGTGCTGGGAAAATTGGATAGCTCTATGTAGAAGAATGAAACTCGACCATTCTCTTACACCGTACACAAAGAGAAACTTGAAATGGATAAAGGACCTCAACGTGAGACAGGAATCCATCAGAATCCTAGAGGAGAACATAGGCAGTAACCTCTTTGATATCAGCCACAGCAAATTCTTTCAAGATATGTCTCCAAAGGCAAAGGAAACAAAAG
This sequence comes from Mellivora capensis, assembly GCA_004024625.1. Taxonomy (NCBI): domain Eukaryota; kingdom Metazoa; phylum Chordata; class Mammalia; order Carnivora; family Mustelidae; genus Mellivora; species Mellivora capensis. The sequence goes on along the minus strand of PISX010015268.1, from coordinate 36,223 downwards.
CAAAAATGAACTTTTGGGACTTCATCAAGATCAAAAGCTTCTGCACAGCAAGGGAAACAGTCAACAAAACAAAGAGGCAACCCACGGAATGGGAGAAGATATGTGCCTCAGCTTTCTCTTGTGTATTTAAATGTTCACTGGGAAACTCCTCAGGCGTAGACACTGGACTCTACCCAGAGGATGGGCAAGGGAACTGACCAAAGACTCTGGGACTGGGTTCTGGTGTTTCAGCAGCTGACAAACCTGATTCAGGTTACTCATACTTAAAAGCAGCTCCTACAATAATATCCATTCGCCAGTGGGTTTGGGAAGCCTAATTACCACTTGTGAAATGTTTTCGGTCTCTTGGAAGAAAGGTGATACATCACGGCAAGGTATGACTATCATAATTGTGATCTTCTCGAGCTGCCCCCAGGGCTAACCCATATGAAAACTGCCATTCATGAAACTCTGTTATTGTAACAAAGTGCAACTATTATCCATAATGATACTAGACTAATGTCTAAGGTATTGCTGTGCTCATGGAAAAGTTTTAAATAAGCCGGAAGTGAGGAAGTGAGGAAGGTAGACTAGGTCACCTGCTGTGAACTTGTCCAGCTAATTCCAAAAGCAAACAGAGTTTTGAGTAGGAAGGAACTGGAAAGAGCACGAGAGAGCAACTACATTCTCTGAGCACTTGGTGTGAACCAAGCAATGGTACATACGCTCTCTTATTCAAGTTTAGGAATTCGGTTTTATCATCTCCATTTTGCAGAGGAGAAAAATTGAGGACAAAGATGTTGACCTGTGCAAGGGAGATGAACCTGGCAGTTATAAGTAAGATGGCCTGGAGTGGAGGAAGAGGCCAGGTGGGAAGTGACCACAAAGTCTAGGCAGGGGCCAAGGAGTCTCTGAACTCAGCAAACAGGAGGATGACTACCAGATTTCCAGTTTGGATGCCCCCATGAATAGGTGTGCTGCCAATGGAGAGGGCAACCCAGGAGGGGTAGGCGGTTGGGAGGAAAGATGACTGTGGCGCGAGGTTACCTGAGCGTGGGACCACCAGCACGTATCCATATGCTGGCCTGGGCCTTGGGAGAGAAATGGAGACGCAGACTTGGGAGTCACCGACAGATCTAACAGGTGAAGCCTGGGATGAGAACGCCAAAATGCAACGAGTCACCGTGGCCACTATCCCCCTTCCCGCCCAGGCTCAGGGGAAATTTCCCGAAGGCACCGCGGGGCGAGGTGACAGGTGTCCGCGAAGACCTCCCAGCGAGATCCCCGGGTGGCGCCCTCCCATCCCGCAGGCCTGCGCCGAGGGGGCTTCCCCGCTCGGCTCTCCGCCGCCTCCTCCAGGCTCCCCGTCTCTCCCAGCCTCCACGCCCCCCGCGGGTCCCAGGGAAAACCAGGGCCACGGCCTCCTCCGGTGGCCACCAGCTAAGAGGGCGGCGTCGCACGCGGCTAGCGGCGCTTCCCCAGCCGGCGGGGCGGGGCTCGGGCGCATGCGCCGCCGCCGTACGGAAGCCTGGAAGGAGGGGCGGGAGGCGGTGGCTCAGGTTTCTCCCGGCGGCGGCGGCGGCGGCGGCGGCGGCGGCGCTGGTGGCGGCGGCGGCGGCGGCGGCGGCGGCGGCGGCGGGGACGCGGCTTGCGCTGGCACCATGAACCCGCTGTAACGCGCAGGCTGCGCGGCGCGGGGGGAGGGGGGAGGAGGAGGCCGCCGCGGCGAAGTTCTCCGCCATGAACCTGAGGGGCCTCTTCCAGGACTTCAACCCGAGGTGAGGCACCGCCGGGGGAGGCGCGGCGAGAGTGAGGCTGCGGCGGGCGGCGGGGCAGCTCCCCGCGGTGCGAGCGGCTCTCCGGGCCGAGCTTCCCGCTCCGGGTGCCTTCAGCACCCCCACCTACGCCCTCGGCCCCGCGGGAACCCCTTTCGTTTGGGGCCAGCCCACCCAGGCTGATGGCCCACCGCCCCCTTCCCGCCCCCCGCCGCCTGTCCTCTGTTCCCCGCGTCGGGGCCGTTTCGCTTGACCCAACACCCCTACCCACCCCCCCACACACACCCCAGCTGTTTCCTCCAGTTCCTCTGAGCCCTTGAGGTTTTCCTTGGATGTATGCCCACCCCTAGCCTGTTTGCTGCTTCGTCGAGTGATATATGAAACGACGTTGAATCCTCGGAGTCGGTGTCAGGGTATGGCAGCCCCTTACATAATGCCTCTGGGGGTGAACCTGACGATTTCCCATACACGGTGTCTCCTCAGTCTCCACTGTAAGTTTATTTGCAGGAAGTAGACACTGTTGTCCTGTTTCCCAGCTGGGGAGTGTCCATCCAGTGGACAGTGTGGAGAGAACGCTGATGAAGGAGTCAAGCGCCTGTCCTTGCACTTGCCCATGTGTTCTGTAACCCTGAAGCAGAGACCATCCCCTGCGCGTCTCACGATCCCCAGCATCTCCCACAGCGTTTGAAACAGAGCAGGCCCTTATAAAATGTTTGTGGGACTAAACTGAGCCCAAAGATCTGAATTAGGGACCAGGCCCCATGTGACTGAGTTACATATTCTCTGTTCATTTGAAAAATAAGGAGTTGGCCTAATTGATCTTCTGAGTCCACTAGTCTGTGAAGGGAGTACCTACCTGTCTCCCTTAGTTGCTGGTGGGAATCTGTGCCCTCAATCAGCCTTTTGTATGCTAGGTCCTATGTGAGGTGCTTCAGATGCTGGGAGGTCCCAGCTTGTGGATGGAGAAAGACCTGTAAATAGATGACTGATAGCACTGTGCAGTGTTGTACTGTAGGAACCCAGTGGAGACCACTGCCCGAACTGCTTGTGGGTGAAGGGAAGTCTTGGGAGAGATGGAGAGAGAGTATTGGGAGTGCAGTCTCCCTGAGGACAGTGACATTTTAAGTTACAAGCCATTGGGGCTTCCTAGGTGCTCTGTTCCTCTTCTAGCACTACTGAGTTCCTCTTCTGGTCTGGAGCGCCAATGTCCCAATCACGGTGCAGTCGTTATCACTGTTGGCCTTGAAGCCGGTCTGCATCCAGGAGTGTGTTGAGAGGAGGTAAGGGAGGAGGGACTGTAGCCCCTTCCTCTGCTGCTCCTAGGGGGTGAGGAGTGATCTACAGGGTAGCCGGACTGGTGCTGGAGTTGGAAGGGCCTTGTGTGTCTACATTGTTTGGTGAGGGTGGTAAGAAGAAAAGTACAATCTGAGTTGTTTTGTATCCTTGGGCCACTTATGTGTTTTAGCTGTAGAAGGAGTATAATCTCAGCAGGATGGGAAGCCAAATTCACGATTGATTGCATAGTGCTTTGCAAATAGCTGGTTCCAGGACAGTTTTGCAAGGTGACAGATAACGCAGAACCCCAGGACTGTCTCAAGTGCTCTAACTGGCGAACAGTTGCCAAGCACAGTAGCGCTGCACAGACAACATCCTTAACCGTTTTCTTTTCCGGTGGCTTCTCCCCCACCCCCTAAAATTTGGTGTATGTAAACTACAGTGAAATACTAGGTATCTAAACAGGTTTATAGTAACGATCAATATATTTGTCCATACTTTAATTCTCCTAGAATTGAAATGCATCTCTGAAGACCTTTTGTAGGGCACCGGTGTCCTGATCCAGTGTTGCTTCAGTGGAAGTGAGCAGTGTTACCTCACAGTGGTGACTGCTAAGACAGTGGTCAGGTAATACTGGCAAGTCTGACGTTTTAGCTAATGATGTGTCATGTCTCGTGGGCACACCTAGTTTTTGACGTTGTTCTTTAGTCTTGTTCCATGCTGAGGAGGGCCTTCTAGACAGCTAGAGTGCAAACCAGAGGGTGTAGACAGGAAGATACCTTGTGCCAGGGCATCTAGCCTTGGTGCTGCTGCCTTTCTCCCTGCCTCTAATTTGGAACCACTTCAGTATCTTTCTCCTACCCCAGGACCTTGGCACATGCTGTTCTCATTGCCAGGAGTGTTTCCCTCTCCTCTCCTCCTGACCTAGTTAATTAACTCTTATTTATCCTTGAGATCTCACCTCACTTGTTACTTGCTGAGAGGAGCCTTTCTGACTTGCCTGAGCCCACTGATACCTGTTCATACAATCTCTGTAGCATGCTGAATTCTTCCATCATAGCTCTTATTTGTGCCCTTATATTTGTGTGTTTATTTGATTAATGCCTGTCTCCCCTACTAAACTATAAGTTCCGTGGGACCGGGGCCATGATTCTGCCCATTATGGTATCTTGTGCACCTGCAATGGTACCTGACTCATTAAATATTTGTGGAATGAATGGGTGGATGAATGAATGAATGACTCTCCAGAGCCTATAGGAGAAATCTAAAATGGCTTCTTCCAATCACTGCATTCCTGGTGGTCTGTGGCCTGGTCCTCTTTCTTCTCATCTTCTCTCCTTCAGAATACAGCCATTCCATTAGAGAGATAGGAAAGACCATGACACTAAGGCAGAATGTGGCTGCCTTTACTTTGTGGATTACGTACGTGTGTCACAAAAATAGCCACTATCATGGTTTTGTGAGTCCCAAGGCATGGGCCATAGCTCCAGCTCTCCTTTCCAACCTTTTGATCTTGATGAGTCTGAACCCACTGCTGTATTGCCAAAGGTCTGGAAAACTGCAGTAACAGAATGATTCACAAATGGCAGCACTCAGATGCACAGGGCCGCCAGCTGACCCTCCGCCTATTTTCATCTGGCACAGAACTGGTTGATCGTGAACTTTTTAGTGGCACAGGTTAAGACTCGCTGCAGTAGGTACACCAGACCCACCAAGTCCTTTTCTGAATGCCTGAGGCTTCCTAACATAACATCGAGGGAGCCTTATTCATTGAGTAGGCAACTCTCAGCAGTATACAGAACTGGCAGACTGATTCTGAGGTAGGAGGTGGGGATCTGGGAGGAGATGGCATTAAGCCAGCACCCTGGCCACAGCGTGGAGCCTTGGGATTTTCTTCTAACTTGCTCGCGTTGCTGCCTTGGAGATGTCCTTCAGGCCTGGGAGCCAGGCAGTGCTGGAAGCTGTGAGAACTCTGCTAGGCCCTCTGAGTCATCGGCAGTGAGCCCTGACAGTGAGGTGCATCCCACAGGTGTGCTGGGCTGGGACGAAGGGTGAGGGATGCTGCTCTGGGTGTTCGGTCACGTGAGCATAGAGTACTGAGGAGGTCAGTAGCGTTTAGAAAGTTCCGTGTGCTGCAACTTCTAAAACGATTCTATATAAGTTATCTTGTCTCCTCTTTGATTTTAGGAAAAATGGATGTGATTTCTGGTAATTGTTAACAAAGGACGGCTACCTGGCCTTCACCAGTCATTTGTAAAATATTTATATTTAAAGCATTCGTTCATCTAGCATTTCCTGAGTTCCTACTGTGTGCCAAGAGATGTGCTAGGTGCTCTCAGTACAAAAATAAGTGAGATATAATTCCTCTCCGTGCTCAAGCCTGGCAGGAGAAGCAGAAATGGGAAGAGAAATTAAAATTCAGCACAGGAAGAGACGTGCCAGAGAAAGGAACTAAATGCTGTGGGAGCACAAGGGGCAGAGCCACCAATTGTGTCAGCAGTCAGGGAAGCTTCCACAGCTCAGTCTTGAAGAATATAACTGTAGGGTTTCTCAGGCCAGAGGGCAGGAAAGGGGAGTTAGGAGGGGCAGAGGATGGAGAGGCTCAGGGTTCATGAGAGAGCCCGGTGTGCTCAGACAGCGGTGAAAGGTCAGTGTGGTGGCGGTGCTGCAGGTGGCACGTGTCATATGACTTAAAAATAGCACCCGTGGTGTGAGTGATCACTTGCAGATATCATTTACATATTACTGGGGTTTTTGTTTAAAGCCTCTGCAGGTCTAGTGGTAGTGAGTGTATGTTGGTACTGTTCAGGAACTACTCACCCACCACCCTAATGTCTCTTTATCTGTTGTTCTGTCATCTTGAGTCACCTAGAGTCAGAAAAACCTCTCAATTCTATCGGAGTTGTTGCTATATGGGTGTGACTTCTGGGGCACCTGCACGGGTTGGGCACAGTGGCAGTGCTTTCAGCATTATCTCAGATCTTTGCGACAACCCTGCACAGTAGATGATCAGCCTTGTTTCTCAGAGTCTCAGTGAGTTTGTGACTTCCCTGAAGTCACACAGGCGACAAGGGGCCAGGTCAGGATTCTAACATGAGTCAGCCTCTCTCCTCCTGAAGCCTGTGTTCATTCCCGCATGCCATGGCACCTCTCGAATTTAGTGACAGGCCCACAGTGGGTCTAATATCCCAAGGAGCCTTCTGATTATGAGTTGTGATGACACAAAGCAAACCTTGTATCTGAGCTTACACATCCAAGTGAGTGTTATCCCTCAAAGAAGTCACTTAGGAAAAAAGAGGAGTATGTTCCGGTCCTCTGGGGTACCTACTCACTGCTCAGATTCCTTGTTACTCATCTGAAGTTTCCTTTGGAGTCAGATTACAAACCATACAAGGAAATCCGTCTCATTGCGTCATAATTATGGATCATTTTTGAACCCAAAGAGTGCCACCTAGTTTGATCATACATCTTATTCACTAAACTTGGCTCTGACTGACTTTAGGCCATTTCCAAAAATCGAATTCACTCTCAGTGAAGAGTTGGCATCATTGAGGATATTCAGAAGGACTGACTGCAGGCTCTCGAGGCGATTCCAGGAGGAAAGCTCCAAAGCTGGTTTGAGCGATGAAGTGGAATTAGCTCATTGCCTCCCAGGGGGACTGTTTAAAGGAGACAAGTCCCATTTGAATGCGTAATTTCTGGTTTTAAAAATATCATTCCCATTACTTGATAATTACACACATATTTTTCTTGTCTGTGAGCTCTTTGAAGTCCCGGATGTTGAGGCATTCAATAAATGCGCTGAATGAGCGGATGTTGAGTACAAATAGACATGTACCATCGGAGACTCTGTTGTGAGCGAGAGACAGCGGGTGGGAGGAGTTTAGGTTTCCCAGGACTCCAGGAGTTAAGCTTCCCAGTACCGAGCTTGGGGTTTCTAATTGCCTTGCCTCATCATAGATTGTACCTGTTCTAGAATTCAAGATGAAAGCCTTGAAATGAACTTAAGATAGGCTTTCATATCTAATGATTCGTACTTTGTCAGCTTTGGCCTAGTAGTAAGAAAAACGATTGCTATGTGAGATTGTTACAGCTTTTCTCTTGTAGAATACTAGTAGCAGCAAAAAATAGGTAGAATTGATCATTTACACAGCGCTTGCGCATCCCCCAGTCTTAGGGAATTAATACGGGAGCAGACCCAGGAATAGGTAGGCTTAGGGAGAGAGTGACGCCCCCTCCCCTCACAACTGCATAGCTGAGAAACTTCCAGCCTGGCCTCATTCTGGTCCTCCTTACGAGTGATTGGTTTTTATTGGGCTTTTGTGCTTTTTTACATCTTCTGGTTCGATGCTCTTAAACATTCTTCATCGAAATAAAACCAGTTAAATTGCCACTAAAAGAATTTAAATTTTGTCAGTAAGGCTCTGCTCAGCGTAAGAGATAGAGCCCCTTTAACAGTTTGGGAGCGCATCAGTTAGCACTTTGTCCGTTGGAGCCATTCTCTGAAGTCGTAGATAGAGAGGTGCCCATGGGGATGTGTCACCCAGAGTGCGTGCGTGCCACACATGTGTGCACACGTGTGCATGCATGTGCGTGCATGTGGACGTGCCACATTTAACTGGAAAAGACTGATGGCTCCAAACTGAGTCCAGTTGCATTATTTTGGGTTTTTTTGTTTTTAAGGATTTTATTTATTTGAGAGAGAGAGAGAGAGAATAAGCAGAGAGGAGGGGCAGAGGGAGAAAGAGAGGGGAGTAGACTCACTGCTGAGCTGGGAGCTGGCTGGGGGGCTTGATCCCAGGATCTGGAGATCATGACCTGAGCGGAAGGCAGAAGCTAAACCGCTAAACCCAGTGAGCCACCCAGTCGCCCCAAGTTGCATTCTTTTCATTTGCAGAAAACAGATACTAGAACTTTTACATCAGAGTCATCTCTTTTCCTTGGTATGTTCTCTCCCTCCCTCCACCCCTTTCCCTTCCCTTCTCAGCAAAGTGGAGAGAGGGAATTTGAGCCTCAAGCAAGAAAGCTCCATACACATTTCAGGGAGGACACTAGCTTTGTAGACTGACCCCTGTGACACTATTTCGTGATCATGTATCAGCATTGCAGATTCGTAGAGTGGAATACATCCATTTTAAAGGTGTAATTGGAAAAGTGAAATCGAGGAAGTAGTGGTTGATGCCACAACATCCAGCGGAACCTCCATTTGCTGGTTTGTGGAGAATTAAGTAAAGTCTATTTTTATACTTGGACTCTGGTCTAAGTGTTTCTTGAAAAGTGACTCAAAGTAGTTTAGGGTTTGACTGCAGCTTTTTAAAAAATAAACATTCTTGTCACTGTGTTATGACTGCATCATATTCTCTGCTTGCCAGTCAGGTTTGGAATTCCCGCTTTGATATGTGGTCATCTTTTTTACTTGGTTCTCAAATGTGTTGGTGTAGTTGACATACTTTTCCTTCTCCCCCAGTTACAAATGTGTGTATAAATTACATCTTCTAAAATTTCCGAGTATATTAATTTATTTGATCAACTTTGTAGTTGTTCATTTTTTCAGAGAACCAGCTGTTCGTGTTACTGATTGGTTCCGCTTTTGTATCTGTATTTCTGCTTCTAGTTTTACTATTTCCATATTTTGGCTCCTTTGGTATTTTTTCCCCCTAAATTTCTTAGACAGAAACTTAGTTCAGTAGATTTTCCTTTGTCTCTTTTTTCTTTCTTTTCTTTTCTGCTTTTAGTTCCACTTTTGGAGTGGGTATGTTTTCTCGGAGTCTTGCTTTGGCAGCAGTCTGGAAGCTTTGATATTTAGTTGGGTTTTACTAGTATTTTAAATATTCTTCAATAGTGTTCTGTTTTGTCATGATTTAGTCATTACTTAAGGAGGGAAACGAACATTTATTGAGCATTACCTGCTTGGCGCCAAGCCTTGCAATAAGGGCCTTTCTGATAGGTTATTTAATTCTTACCTCAGCACCACATAGAAGAGGTAGTATTATCTGCATTTTGCTCACGAAGAACAGAAAGTTCAAACAGAGTTGCACAAATGATCTCTTTAGCTCTGTTGCACTGCTTCACAAGCGAACATTGAGAAAGATCCATATGGTTAGGCAATGTGAAATCCATTGTTGTCAGTTTATTATGAGTTGTGTAGAATTTCAGCTTCCAGTCTCTGCCAGTTACAATCAACCTTACACGTTCTTCTATGCCTTCTTTTGCTCAGAAAATCTTCACTGGCTCCCCATTGCCTATTAATAAATTCCAAGGGCTTTACCTTAATATTTGAATCCCCCTACCTTGTTGCTGCAGCATACTTTCCCCTGAATGTGTCTGGAGCCTTTCCTCCTGTCTGCCTAGCTCCTCACCCCCCAAGATTTGTAGAATTCATTCTGCATGTTCCGGTCCTCTGGGGTACCACGAAGCTGTTTCATACTTTAAACAATCTTATACCTTTGTCTGGAATTCCCTGTCCCCAGCCTACTGCCCAGATCCCACCTCCCTTCCCAGCTCTCCCAGAGATACCAATATTCCATGTACTGGTGTAGATGATACATAGTTTCATGTTGATAGATCACCTCCCTCTGTTCCTGTTAGTCTTTGAGCAACTTCCGGGCAGAGACTTCCTTTCTCATTTTTATACATTTCATACTTTGAAGGCATTTTAATTTAATAATTTTTAATTTTAATAATTTAATTTTTAATTTTAATAATGGTATTTTAATTTAATTTAATTTTTTAAAGATTTTATTTAGGGCACCTGGGTGGCTCAGTTGGTTAAGCAACTGCCTTCAGCTCAGGTCATGATCCCAGAGTCCTGGGATCAAGTGCCGCATCGGGGTCCCTGCTCCATGGGGAGTCTGCTTCTCCCTCCGACCTTCTCACCTCACGCTCTCTCTCACTGTCTCTCTCTCAAATAAATAAATTTTTAAAAAAATCTTTAAAAAAAGATTTTATTTAAATTGAAGTTAGTTAACATTGAGTGTATTACTAGTTTCAGGGGTAGAATTTAGTGTGGTTCATCAGCTGCATACAGCACCCAGTGCTCATTACATCATGCGCCCCCTTTAGATTTGTGTTTATTTTGTATCAGTGCCCATGATCCTTTTTCTCCCCCATCTGGAAAAATCTGTATGTATGAATGTAATGAAAGCATAATTTTTGTCCTGTTACTTGATGCTATAGAACCATGCCACTTTTTGTCTACTGTAGTGTTCATTTCCATAGTTTACTTAGGAGTTTTGTCTGCTTTATCTGTGATTATTTAATAGTAGCAGGTAGAAGCCCACAGTGAAACTATCTCTGTATATTCTTGATAGAAAAATGGTCAGATTATTACCGTCTTCTATGGCCATGTTGCTAGTCTTTCACTGTGTACCATTGTTAGTCATTTTAGTATTTTAATAGTTTATCTTTGAAATCTACCAAATTACTGTACTAGTAAACTGCTTCTCTCTTCCTTACCCAGACATGACAAACCTTTGTCCTCTACTTTCTTGTAGTTGGTTTGACTTGCTATCAGTTGCAGATGTGACTCTTGAATGCAACAGATTTAGATTTTATTTTTTAATCCAGTAAGTGAACTTTCTTATTCTAGGTCTCTGGTAGGCAGAATAACGATCCCCCAAATATACCTACATCCTAATTCTAGGAACCTAGGAATATATTCCATTACATGGCAAAGAGGAATTAATGTAGCAGATGGAATTAAGGTTGCTAATCAGCTGACCTGAAAATAGGGAGATTATTCTGGATTCCCTGGCAAGGCTGATAATCACGAGTCTTAAATGTAGAAGAAGGAGGGCAGAAGAGGAGATCAGAGTGAGTCTCTATAAGGAGAACTGGACTCTCCCCTACTGGCTTTGAAACTGTAGCAAGGAGCCATGAGCCAAGGGACTACAAGGCAGCCCCTAGAAGCTGGTCAGGCAGGGAAACAGTCTCTCCTAGAGCCTCTGGAAGGATCTCAGCTCTGGTGGCATCTTGATTTTAGCCCAGTGAGAAAACCATTTCAAACAGATGAGTGGATAAAGAAGATGTGGTCTGTATATACAATGGAATACTATGTGGCCATCAAAAGAAATGAAATCTTGCCATTTGCAAAAACATGGATAGAACTAGAGGGTATCATGCTGAGCGAAATAAGTCAATTAGAGAAAGACAGTTATCATATGATCTCTCTAATATGAGGAATTTGAGAGGCAGGGCAGGGGGTTGTGGAGATAGGGAAGGAAAAAATGAAACAAGATGGGATCGGGGTGGAGACAAACCATAAGAGACTCTTAATCTCACAAAACAAACTGAGGGTTGCTGGGCGGTGGGAGGGTAGGGATAGGGTGGCTGAGGGATGGACATTGGGGAGGGTAATTATGGTGAATGCTGTGAAATGTGTAAGCCTGATGATTCACAGACCTGTACCCCGGGGGCTAATAATACATTATATGTTAATAAAAAAAAAGAAAACCATTTCAGATGTTTGATGTCTGGAACAGTAAAGATAATGAATTTATGCTTTTTAAGCCACAAGGTTGGTGGTAACTTTGTATGAAAGCAATAGGAGAGTAATACAAGAACATTTCATCCTATTTATAATTTTTCAACCCCAGTATTTGAAGAAGGAATTATATTTTTGTATTATTATCTGTCCTCCTGTAAGTTCATCTTGTTTCTGTTTTTCGTTTTTCATGTAATAGACCCAGAACTCTTAATTTCCTTTTAAATTACATAAAAAATTATAAAGTTACCACTTTTCCAACATTTTAAATGTTTTAGTACTTCTGTTTTCATTATTTCTACTATTTTCTTCAATTAAATTAAAAAAACCCTTTCCTTTAGGGAAGATCATGAATTTAGCTCAGAGGGTCTACGCTCCCTGCACCTCATCTATTTTTTTTGTTTATAGTTTAAAAATCCTTTAGAAACATTTTACCTCTATGTATTATTTAATTTACCTACGAGTCCTGTGTTTACCAGTGTCCTTGCATTTATTAATGTCCTGATGCAGTATTTTTTTTTAATTGTCTGTTTTCAAATCTGTTGTTTCTGGTAATGATATGTGTAGCCATAGGCTTCGGTTGACAGATTGGTTCTGGTTTTCTGGTTTTCACACTAGGCATCCCCCTGAGCTTTCAGAGAGAAAAAATTGCTTCTGCTGAATCCTTTCTCTGTGGTGATCACTCAGTTTCTATCTGCTTGTGAGTCCCCTTCAAGCCTTTTTCTTCTCCAGAGTCTAGTGGTGAGGTCATTGTTACCTTGGCCTCTTGCAGTGGTAGCTCTCTTTGTCTTTGTAGCAGTTCCTCAAAGCCTCCCTTGGTTTTGAGCATTTATCATCATAACTAACATGTGTGCAGTACAGCAGTTATCAAACCATTTTTCACAGACCCCTTGTTGGGGGCGCTTGAGAACCTTTCTAGGGCTCTGCGAGGCCACGACTGTTTTCCTAACACGACGACGTTCTTCGCCTCTCTCTGCATTGCCATTTGCATTGACGGTACAGAAGCAGTGAGGGGCCAGCTGCTGCCACCTGAGCACAGAGCAAGCCGGTGACGTGAAGCGGTGCTGGTAGGCACTGGGTTCGTCGCTGCGGTACACTTGCAGATAAAAAAAAAGCCAGCTTCTCATAGGATGTCCTCAATAAAGCAGGAAAAAAAGGTCTCACTAATACTGACCCTTGCGTATACATCCATTTTCATATTCCGTGTGACAGAACGGGAAGAATGCAGAGAGGCTGTCTGCTGTGCACAGAGGTACAGCGGTTGACCCGAGGGAGAACACCGGGGGCGGGGGTGGGGGGCACCCGGTTGGCTCAGTCAGTGGGGCCTGCTGACTCTTGATCTCAGGGTGGTAACAAGTGCAAGCCCCACGCTGGGTGCAGAGATTACTTCTGCAGCAGCAGCAGCAGCCGAAGCCCTGCTTGGGTGCCTGGGCTGCAAGCTGCCTCGGTTCACGGAACGCCACTGTTGCCTGGGAGGACAACTCACAGACAAGACTGTGCCTGTCTGTCCTGGGGCACTTGGCAGACATTTTTCCTGCAAATCCAAGTGAACTTGTAACTTGGAAGTAACAGCACTGACACACAATAAACACAAATTTAACTTCAAATGTAAGAAACTGTTGTTGGAGTGCTTTCAATGTTTCCAACAAGAAAAACAACTGATGGTGTTTTTACAAACAGTAGAATGTGAGCTTTCAAGGGAAAATCGGAATTTTTAAAAAGTTTTATCTACCCCCATGAACTTGACAGCCTCCCAATACTTACATATTTCTGAGGAAATGGGTTGTGACAATAGCTAATTTGATTTTTTGCCTTTGCATAAATGTGTCAACATTTGAAAGATCTTTGTTACTCAGTGAACTAATACTTCTCAGTCAACCTACATGGTATTATAATTACACAGGGATAAAAAACATTCCTTCAAAGTGCCAGAGAGACCAATGGATTTTAATGTAGCAGACAACAAAAAGTTCAGTGATAGGGTTTCAGGTTCCACATTACGGTTAACCTTCAGGAAATTACCACTGGCTGAATTTAGTACCCTGTCAAAGAAGAATACCCACCATTATCTGAAAGAGCTATTAAAATACTCAGTTCTTTTCCAACTACGCATCTTTGTGAAGCCAGATTTTCTTCATATGCTTGAACCAAAACAACATATTGCAACAGAATGAATGCAGATGTAGATATTAAAACCTGGGTGTCTTTTATGAAGCCAGACATCTAAAAAATTTTCAAAACTGTACATACTTTGGAAAATGATTTTCTCATTAAAATTACGTTGCTTATGTTAACATAGAGTGACTTTATTGTTATTTTTGAATTAATAAGTATTTCAAAAATAGTTTCAGAGTCGGATACAGTGGATAATAATAGGTATAACCCATATAAACAAAACTCTTTGAGTTCCTCAGTAATTTGTAATAGCGTAAAGGAGTCCTGATACAAAACATTTTGAGAACCACTAATGTAGTGCTCTGCACAAAGCACTTTCCATATTCATTATCTTGTACTCACAACCACCGTATGAGTTACATATTACCCTGATTTTATGGATGACAGTACTACAACACAAAAAGGCAGTATATATATTCTAGTTAGCAGCCTTTCCAAATCTGATGGTCCTCCCAGTATGGTTTACCTTCTTGGTGGTTTGCTTCTGAGCTGACTTTTGTAGGTCCCATCTCCTTACAGCCCCCCTGCTTTTTCCAATTGAAGTCTCTTACATTGTCTTTCATAATGCAAGTATAGTACGTGTACCTTAAAAAAAAAAAAGTCGTTCATGAGAATGTAAAGACTGTCCTTAATCCTCCCCACTGTTAATTCTTAGCGTGTATCTCTCCAGATACTTTTCCAGGACTGTTGAATTATCAGCATAATGCCGGTATTAAAAGGACTTTGATGTCAAATGTCAAATAGATCTTAGTGTGAATCCCAGCTCTCTGAACTGCTAGCTGCTTGGACAAGTTATTTAACATCTAAGCCTTTGTTCCTCATCCGTAAAATGGGAATAGTGAAGGTGCCTCCTTTGCAAGGGCGGTTCTGAGGCTGACGTGAGATAGTGCGTGGAAAGCAGCACAGTCTTGACATGTCATAAACATCCCGCAAATGCCAGCTACTGAGGTGGTTGTGTACACACAGGTAGATCAGTACATACGCACAAATATATTGAAGTATATTTTACATGCAGTAAAATTTACCCTGTAAAATGCACAGCCATCTGCATTTTTTTAAGATTTTATATATTTATTTGACACAGAGAGAGAGAGAGACATTGAGAGAGGGAACACAAGTGGGGGAGTGGGAGAGGGAGAAGCAGACTTCCCGTTGAGCAGGGAGCCCAATGCTGGACTCAATCCCAGGACCCTGGGATCTTGACCTGAGCTGAAGGTGCACGCTTAACGACTGAGCCACCCAGGCGCCCATCCCTCTGCGTTTTGATAAATCCATCTATTTGTGTAACCACCACCCAAAGATCTAGGTATAACACAGTTCATCACCACCAAAACAATTCCCTCCTGTCCCTTCATAGTCAACTTTTTCCTCCCACACAACCACTGGTAACCACACTGACAGATTTTCTATATCTACAACTTTTGCCTTTTCTAGACCATCAGCTATATGGAGTCCTACAGGATGGTGTGTTCTCAGTTTGCTTTCTTACCTAGCATAGTGCATTTGAGGTTTGTGCGTGTTGCATGCATCCCTACTTTGCTCCTTTTTTCTGCTGATTAGTATTCCATTGAACAGTTATACCACAATTGGTTTAACTGTTCGCCAACTGATGGACATTTGGGTTGGTGCCAGCAGCCATTACAAATAAAGCTGCTTTGAACATTTGAGTACAAGTCTTTGTGTGGACATATAGTTTTCGTTTTCTTGAGGAAATACCTAGGCATGGATTGGTGGGCCATAGAATAGCCAAAGAATGTGGCCAATACCACATTGTCTTGATTATTGTAACTTTATAATAAAGCCTTGAAAGCATGTGGTGTAGATTCTCCAACTTCGTTCTTTCTCACAGGTATGTTGCCCATTATGGGTCCTTTCATTTTCACATAACTTTTAGAATCACTATGTCAATTTCTACAGAGGGATTTTCCCTGGAATTGTGTTGAGTCTTTAGAATAATTTGATGAATGTGGTAGGCTAAGTAATGGCTGTCAAAGATAACCACTTCCTAATCCACGGAATTTGTGAATACTACCTTCTGTGGTAAAAGGTAAATATTAGCTTATGTCATAAAATGTGTGATTAAGGGGCACCTGGGTGGCTCAGTGGGCTAAACCTCTGCCTTCGGCTCAGGTCATGATCTCAGAGTCCTGGGATCGAGCCCCACATTGGGCTCTCTGCTCAGCGGGGAGCCTACTCCCCCCACTCCGCCTGCCTCTCTGCCTACTTGTGATCTCTCTGTCTCTCTCTGTTAAATAAATCAATAAAATGTTTTTTTAAATGTGTGATTAAGTTAAAGATCTTGAGATGGAGACAGTATCTAGGATCATCTAGGTGGGTCCTAAATGCAATCGTGGGTTTCCATATAAGAAGGAGGCAGAAGGACCTTCTGTTAACACAAGAAAGCAGTGTGATGTGAGCATAGAAAAATATTTGAAGATGCTGTACTGCTGGTTTTGGTGATGGGGGAAGGGGCCTAAGGAGTACAAGGAATATAGTTATAGAAACTGAAAAAGGTAAGGAATGAATTCTCCCCCAGGTCTCCAGAGGGAGTGGGCCCTGCTGACACCTTAGTGAAAATAGTGAAATCTATTCTGGACCTCTGACCTCCAGAATTAGAAGAGAATAAATGTCTTTTATTTTAAGCCACCAAGTTGGTGGTAATTTGTTATAGCAACCATAGGAAATTAATACAGAGAATATGTAAATCTTAACAATATTGAATTTTCTAATCTATAAACATGGTATATCTCTCTGTTTATTTAGATCTTTAATTTTTCTCAGTAGTGTTTGGTAGGTTTCGTGTACAAGTGTTGCACATATTTTGTTACATTTATTTCAGTATTTCATATTTTAATGTTTGTAAATGGCAGTTTTTTCACGAATTTTAATTTTGGAATAATTTTAGATTTGTAGGAAAGTTTCAGTAAATGATAGTTTTTTTAAAAAAATCTCAGTGTCCAATTTTTCATTGCTAGCATAAAGAAATACAGTAATTTTTTTTGTACGTATATCTTGTGTCCTGCAACTTTGCTAACTCACTTATTCGGTTTAGAAGTGGGTTTTGGGGGGTAGATTAGCTAGGGTTTTCTACATAGATAGTCATGTTGTCTGCAAATCATCAGATTTACTCCTTCCATTCAATTCTTTATTGCTTTCATTTCTTTTTTGGGTGTTCTTGTTAGGGCTAGGACCTCCAAAACAATGTTGAATAGATGTTATTGAAGTGGAGGTACTTGCCTTGTCTCTATAGGGAAAGTATTTAGTCTTACACCATTAAACATTATTTTCATAGATACCCTTCTATTCCTAGTGTGTTTACAGCTTTTGTCTTGAATGGGTAGTAAGTTAAGTTAAATGCTTTTTCTGAAACTGTTGAGATAATCATGGTTTTTTTTTTTCATTCTGTTATAATACAGTGAATTACATTAGTGGTTTCAAGTGTTAAGCCAAGCTTGCAATCCTGATTAAACCACATTTGGCCATTCTGTAATATCCTTTTTATATATTGCTGGATTCAATTTGATAATTTTTAAAGAGTTTTTGCATCTGTGTTCATGAAGAGTATTAGTTTATAGCTTTCTTTCTTGGTCAGGTTTTGGTATCAGGGTAGTGCTGGCCTCATAAAATAAATTGGGAAATATCCCCCTCTCATTTTTTTCTGTAAGAATTTGTGCAGAGTTGGTACTATTTTTCCATTATGTATTTGAAATATTTTTTTTCAGAGCCCAACATTTTCTTTGTGAGAAGGATTTTAACTACAATTTTAATGTATTTAATAGATATAGGGATGTGAAAGTATTTCTTTTTGTGTGAACTTGGATAATGGCTTTCTTTCAAGAGATTTACTTGCATACAGTTCATAATATCCCCTTCTAAACCCTGTAATGTTTGTAAGATTTTTAGTAATGTCTCTGCTTTCATTTCTGATATTAATGATTTTTGTCTGCTATTTTTTCTGATCACTCTGGCTATAGTTTTACTACTTTTCTTGATCTTTTCAAAGAACCAGGTTTTAGGTTCATTGTTTTTTTTTTCCTGCACTTATATCATTTCTTTTCTTCTGCTTACTTTTTAAAATTTCCTTCTCTTCCTAGTTTCCTTTTTTTTAAAGATTTTATTTATTTATTTATTTGAGAGAGAGGGAACCAGAGAGAGCACAAGCAGGGGAAGAGGGAGAGGGAGAAGCAGACTCCCTGCTGAGAAGGGATTCCCAACATGGGTTTCAATTCCAGGACCCTAGGATCATGACCTGAGCGAAAGGCAGACAGACACCCGACCAACTGGGTCACCCAGGCGCCCCCTCTTCCTGGTTTCTTAAGGTGCATCTTAGATCATTGACTTTAGATCTTTTCTAATGAAAGCATTTGATGCTATAAAGTTCCCTTAAGTACTGCTTTAGCTGGAGCTCTGTAAATTTTAGTAGGCTGTATTTCCGCTTTCATTTAGTCTGGAATTTTTCAAAATCTCCTTGTCTTTTTTTTTCTTCTACATACGGATTATTTAGAACAGCATTGTTTAATATGCAGGCATTTTGAGAATTTTCCAGATATCTTTCTGTTGTTGACATTTAGTTTAATTTCATTGTGTATGGAGATTTAATTTCTATGACTTCGATCCTTTTAAATTTGTTGAGTCTTGTTTTATGACCCAGATTTCAGTCTGTCTTGATGAATATCCATATGCATTTGAAAGGAATTTGTATTTTGCTGTTGTAGTAGGAATGCTTTGTCGATGTCAGTTAGGCTCTGTTGGTTGATAGGGTTATTACATTCTTGTGTATCCTTAGTAATTTCTATGTGTTCCAGTTATTGAGAGGTGTTAATTTTCAATGACAATTGTGGATTTTTCCATTTTTCCTTAGTATTTTCTACATGTATTGTGAAGTTTTGTTATTAGGTACACAAATATGTAAAGTTGTTAGACGCTTTTTGACAAATTGACCTCTTATCATTATGAACTGCCCCTATTTGTCACTGGTAATATTTCTTGTTCAAAAACATAACTTGTCTTATTTTGTGGCAGGCAGAGTGGGCCCCCAAAGATATCCAGGCCCTAAGTCCTGGAACCTCTGACTGTTGTATTACTTGGTAGGGGGGACTTTGCAGAAGTGTCTAAGGTTATAGTACTAGTTTCTATTGTTTCCATGACAAATTACCACAGATTTAGTGTTGTAAAAGTACACAGAACTTATTATCTCACATTTCTGTAGGTCAGAAGTATGGGTATACCAGGGCTAAGTTGAATTTTCTGCTTAGAGTCTCACAAGGCCAAAATCAAGGTGTGGGCCAGGCCACATTCCTTTCTGGGGCTCTGGGGATTAATCTGCTCCAGACTCTTTTGGGTTGTTGTCAGAATTTAGTTCCTTACAGTTGTAGGGCTAAGAACCCCATTTTTGTTGCTGGCTGTCGGCAGGAATCATTCTCAACTTCCAAAATCTACCTGCATTCCTTGGCTCATGGCTTCCTTCCTCCGTCTTCAAAGCCAGCAAAAGCAGGTTGAATCCTTCTCGTGTTTAGAATTTTTCTGACTTCCCCTTCTGCTTCATCTCTCCTCTTCTCCTGGGTCTCTCTGACTCACTAGTAGCCCTCCTTTTTCTGCTTTTAAGGATTCATATGATTACATTGGGCTCACTTGGATAATCTGGGATAATCTCCCTATTTTTAAAAAATATTTATTTTTGAGAGAGAGACAGTGAGAAAAAGAGGGAGAGAGCACAAGCAGGGGAAGTGGACGGCAGAGGGAGAAGGAGAAGCAGACCCCCAGCAATCAGGGAGCCCGATGTGGAACTTGATCCCAGGACCCCGGGATCTTAACCAGAGCCGAAGGCAGATGCTTAACCAACTGAGCCACCCCGACACACTAATATCCCTGTTTTAAGGTGACTGACCTGATTGGTAACCTTAATTCCAACTACAAAGTCCTTTCATATTAGTACCTAGATTAGTTTTTGATTAACCAGGAGACAGGAATTTGGGGAAACATCTTTAGAATCCTGTCTACCACAGTTACGCACTTGATAGGAATAGTATCCTGGATTACCCAGGTGGACCCAGTCTATCACATGAGCTCCTAAGCAGAGAGCTTTCACTGGAAGCAGGAGCAATGTGGCAGAAGGAGAAGTCAGAAGAATTCTAAGTGCGAGAAAGATTCCGTATGCTGTTGCTGGCTCTGAGATGTAAAGGCTTATGTGCAGGGATCAGAGAGGGTCTCTGGGGTCCAAGAGCAGCCGCAAGCTGACAGCATGTGAAGAAACTGGGACCTCAGTCCTACAGCCACAAGAAACCAGATTGCCGGCAACCTGAATGAACTTGGAAGCAGATTCTTCCCGGGATCCCTTGATAAGAGCCCAGCCAACTGATGTCTTGGTTTCAGCCGTGTAAGCATCTAAGCAGCCAAACCAACCAAGCTTGCCTGGACTTCTGACACATACAGCTGTGAGATAATATATTTGTATTGTTTTAACCTGCGAAGTCTCTGGTGATTCGTTAGAGCAACAATAGAGGGCTAGAACAGATGTTAATATGCCACTCCAGCTTTCTTTTGGTTAGTGCTCGCTTGGTATACTTTTTCTCTCCTTTCAGTTTTAATCTGTGATTTTATAGATAGATGAAGTGTGTTTCTTTTTTTTTTTTAAAGGTTTTATTTATTTATTTGACAGAGATCACAGGTAGGCAGAGAGAGAGAGAGAGGAAGGGAAACAGGCTCCCTGCTGAGCAGAGAGCCCGATGCGGGGCTCGATCCCAGGACCTCAGCCGAAGGCAGAGGCTTTAACCCACTGAGCCACCCAGGCGCCCCAGGAAGTCCCTTTGATGTGAATGTGAGTGTGTATGTATAATCTGTTCAGTCACAGAAAGTATAGTACAAGTACTAAAATGTTACTGTATCTGAACACGGCAGATTAAAAATGCCGTACTGGGGCGCCTGGGTGGCTCAGTGGGTTAAGCCTCTGCCTTCGGTTCGGGTCATGATTTCAGGGTCCTGGGATCGAGTCCTGCATCGGGCTCTCTGTTCCGCAGGGAGCCTTCTTCCCCCCTCTCTCTCTGCCTGCCTCTCTGCCCACTTGTGAGCTCTGTCTGTCAAATAAATAAAATCTTTAAAAAATAAATAAAAATGCTATACCTTTCTAAAAATAAAATCAAATAATTAGCCGGTGACAAAACTTGACCGTATCTTAAACATGTCAGTCTTTTTCAGTCTCCATGTTTTAGTACATCTAGTTCCTTCTGCCTTGAATGCTCCCTCCTCTCACAGTCTTTCTTGCCGAGCAGCTTTCCACGTATCTTCTGGAACCAGCTCCAGGGGCATCACTTGACCTGCTTCTTCGAGTCCCCAGACAGAATCCAGATTTCTTCTTCTGGGTTCCCATCACACTCTATCCTTGCTCTATTCCAGCACATACCATGCTGTATTATAATTCTGTGTTTCTGTGTGGCCTCCCTCCTACCAGGAAGCCCTGGAAAGCAGGGAACTTATTTTAGTCTCCTTTATGTTTCGCTAATCCCCTAACATAGTATGTCTATGACACAGAACTTTTTAATACATGATGTTGAATTAGTGACTCTTCACACGTGCTCAAAAATACTGCTGTTATGACTCTCCATTTCAGTATTACATATTTGTAAAAGTGAGTATTCTTTAATCATTTTACTTGTCTCCTAGTAAATTCCTCATCTACGCCTGCCTCCTGCTGTTCTCTGTGCTGCTGGCCCTTCGTCTGGATGGCATCATTCAGTGGAGTTACTGGGCTGTCTTTGCTCCGATATGGCTGTGGAAGTTGATGGTCATTGTTGGAGCCTCAGTTGGAACCGGAGTCTGGGCACGAAATCCCCAGTATCGGTAAATACTGCTTTATATGACTCGTTGATCTCTACCCCAAGGGAACAGTGTCTTGTTTTTCACTTTTGATTAAGTAAGGACTGTTTTTTTTCTGCTTATCTGGGGTTTTATCGGAACTCTAATACAAGCAAACTGGGTTCTGTTCTAAGGTTTTTTCTAAATTAGGGGTTTGATGCGCATTTTTAAGTAAAAGCAGTGTCATCTGCGGTGCTTCAGACCCTCGGCAGCCCACAGAAGCCAGTGTAACCTCCAGCGCGTCCAAAACGGCGAGAGCTGCGCCGTGCTAGGCTGGGGAGCCGAGAACCAGCCTGTTTGCAGGAGCAGTCCTATCAAACAGGCCTGGCTTTGGTCATCAGGGATCTGTCTGTCTCCTCTTTTGTCCTGGGATTGGGGTTCCCCTTGGCTCAATGCCCTGGTCCTGGGGTTTTAGGACTGTTAGCGGTATATATGTTGGGGGGGTAGCTTGGCCAGGAAACAGTGAGTCAGTGAGCCAGGGAAAGAGGAGGCCCAGACGCTGTGAAGGAGAACAGAGCCTTTGGGGGCCGGGCAGCGGGGTAAGCTTTACCTTTAACACCCCCGTGCCTTTCTTCTCGGCTGCCTCAGCTCGTTCAAGTTCCTAGAGTCGGCTCAGCTCTGGAATACAGCCTAGTACTGCTGGGGCCCGAAGAGTCTCTGCCCCCTCGCAGAGCTTGGCACTTCAGGAAGGGAAAAGGGAACCTTGAGGGGCTGTCCTTGGCGTTCAGCAGGAAGACGGGGAGGGGAGGAGTGCCCGGTGGGCAGGCGGGATGCATGCAGCTGCTCACGTGGGAGAAGTGCAGATGTTTCGATCTTGACTAACTTTAAAAACAAGAGTTAGCCCGTGTCACGTACATGGTCACATGCGTATCTAAGAACTTTAAAATAGTCCAACAGAGAGCCTTGGCAGATGGGGGACACTTGTGTGTAGCTGTTTTAAAGTCCTTAGACTTTCCTTTTTCTTTTTTAAGATTACCTGTGCAGCTGACAAATCTTCTTTTTTATAAAAAAATATTTTCAGATATCTAATATTTTTGACTCAAAGAATGAAAAGTTAAATAAACCGTTTAGGGTCCACTAATTGATACTGAGAACCTATTTGAGCTTTGCCATGTTGGTTTAAGTTAAGATTTTTTAGAGCGAGGAAAGGCGCTGTGTGTGGGTAGTTGAATGTAGTGAGTGTGGAGGCGTGGTCATTCGGTGTTCACATTCCCCGGTGGACCGTTGCTGGGTCCTGTACGGGTGACCACTGGCTTCATTTTCTCTGTGTCCTAACCTCGGGTGTATTTATCATCAGGAATATACATCATAAAATGTTTATCTGTATTTTGAATGAAAAACTGTAGACCTTCCAAATGCATTTTTAAGCATTTTCCTGATTAACGGCCTAATTTTTCAGTTGTTAATCTGATAAGTTCCTGCATGATACTTAAACAGCTAATCAAACTGATTTTGTTTAAAAACAGTTTTAACTGCTCTTCCTTCTCTTTAATCTGCAGGTGTTAATTCATCTTCATGGAATAGAAAGGAAAATGAGAAGATGTTCATAATTTTATCAGTATTTTTAAATAGCACCTAACAATAGTTACTATATATTCTTGAAATATAACCCACAGCTATTTAAAAAAGCCAGTTACTTTTATAGTATTGCATGGAATGTGATTTACATGGTTTTTAATTTATTAAGAGATGAGGATCTTGAGATTTAAGGGATAGTTGTCTGTTTTTAGTAGTAGAAGCAATCAGCTTGAATCATCTTGGAAGTAGTTGAATTTAAAGTTATGAATAAAAGCATTTATGTTTACTGTCAGGGAAGGAATAACTCTGGCTGTTACTTCTGAGAATGTCGTTATCCAGTTAAAACTTTGGTTTGGCTGTAATGTTCCTTTACCGTCATGTAGTAATTTGGGGCATTTGAAAGATTGCCTATTAAAGATCAAGTTTAAGTTTGCTTTCTACCTAACTTCCTTTGCTTTTTGTCAAATTGATAAATATCGCTTATAGAATCCACATAAGCTGGTATTTGCCCTGGACTACCTGCCTGTCTTGGCGATTCTGAACTGAGTATTTTTCTTCTTCTTCTAATGTCCCTTTTCAGAGCAGAAGGAGAAACGTGTGTGGAGTTTAAAGCCATGTTAATTGCCGTGGGCATCCACTTGCTCCTGTTGATGTTCGAAGTCCTGGTCTGTGACAGGATTGAAAGAGGAAGCCATTTCTGGCTTCTGGTCTTCATGCCGCTGTTCTTCGTCTCCCCGGTATCCGTTGCAGCTTGTGTCTGGGGCTTTCGACATGACAGGTCACTGGAGGTGAGATTTCATGTATTTAAGAATGTTTTAAAAAGTCAAATCTTTTGGTCTGTTATTATAATGTAGATTTCTTGCCCTTCCTTAGGAAGAGATTAGTCATTAACTCTAGATTATGGTGTGTGAGGAAACAAAAGCTGATGGGAATAATCATGGTTCTCTTTTTTGACTTCCAGCGCAGACTTTTCACCCAAGCCCTCAGGCTCCATCCAGCTCGGTGGGTGGCTTCCACTAGCCACCTGTGTGGGGTCAGGCTTCTCCTGAGAAACAGAGCCAATGGGAGAGGTGGGGAGTGGGAGAAGGGAGGGAGGAAGGAAGAGAGAGACGGGGAGGGAGAGCATGACTGATTACTTCTATGGAGCTTGGCTCACTACCTGGGCTGACAGGTCTGAAATTCATGGGGCCGACCAGCCGGCCGGAGACGCGGCCTGAGTTGGTGCTGCCGTCCTGAGACAGCGTCTCCAGGAAACCTCAGGCCCTCTAACTCATTTGATGAAACCACCCAGAGTACCGAGGGTGATCTTTACTGGAAGGCAGTCCTTCCGCTGCAGTACCTAGACTCGTGCCTGATCCGGGAAGCGGTCCTGTGTGGGCCCAGCCAGTGGGCCCCCGCAGAGCCCGGGGTCTGGCGCTTTGTCTGCTCTCTCATTGGCTTCAAGCCCGACATAGGGCAGACATGGCTGAATACAGAAGCAGCGCGAGCAGCCCTAATACTAGGATCAGAAATGAGTGCAGGTCACATTGGCCGAGCACTCACTGTGCGCCAGGCACCTGGCTGGTCCCTTCCCGCACAGCAGGGCCTTCGTAGAGGGGTGCCACCACCCCGCGAAGCAGGTGCAGCGGCCGCCCCTGTTTTGTGATGGGGAAGGGATCTGTTCCTGGCCATTTGTTCAGGGGCAGGGCCGGGGCCCAGGACCCCGCGTCCGTCAACTTGACTCCAGAGCCTGCCCGCCGAACCGCACGGAAGCTGAGGGCCCAAAGCC
This sequence comes from Mellivora capensis, assembly GCA_004024625.1. Classification (NCBI taxonomy): domain Eukaryota; kingdom Metazoa; phylum Chordata; class Mammalia; order Carnivora; family Mustelidae; genus Mellivora; species Mellivora capensis. The sequence goes on along the minus strand of PISX010015268.1, from coordinate 11,400 downwards.
CTCTACAGATGGGGCGAGGGGAGACCTGGATGCTAGGGAGGCTTTGTTCTCAGCTGGGTGAGTAACAGGTGGAGGAAGGAGAGTGGCTGTGGGGCTGGAAGGCTCCCGGAAGGAGGGTGAGTAAGAGAGCAAGGCTCTGTGGGAACCCATGGGAACAGGACCCTGAGCGCCAGGACGCTTGGTCTTCACCGGGGAGAGGGCACGGACATGGGGGTAGTGTGGCTGCTCTGCTACCATCTGAGGGCCCGCTCTCCCCTCCCTGCCCCTCCCCCAGCCGTCCACAACCCGGCCACTTGTCTGCAAGGCCCCTCTGGCTGCTTGCCAGTGGGAGGAACGCTATAATGAAGAAGTACAGTTAAGAAAAAAGTTGTCTGGAGGATTCCCTGGGTGACAGTCAGGAGAGGGAGGTGGGGAAGCACAGAGACCGTCCTTGCCCCCCGGGCAACTTGGTACCTCTCCAGCCTCTGCCCGGTGCTCCTCCCCCCTGCAGGCAGATCCTCGCCCCTTCCTGTTCCTCTGCGCATTTGCTCCTGTGCTCCTCTGGTAACTTGGGCTCTCTCTCGTCTGAAAGAGAAAGCAAATGACAGCAGCAAAAGCTTCTCAGTCCTCTGTTTGGCTCTTGTGCCTTTCTCGTCGTTTAAGAAAGGCTCCCTCCAGCAGAGCCCATCTGACCTCGGGCTCCCTGATCAGCCTCCCACCCGCCGGACGCTGGCCAGATCCAGCAGGCCCTCTCAGTCTGTTTTCTCTGGCCACCAGCCGTGCTGTGGCTTCTGACACTGCTGGGCCTTTGACCAGACCGGCACCCTCGGCTTTGGCTCCGTTGTTGCTGCTGAGGATTCTAGGCTTGGGTTTTCTGTCCTCGCTGTGCACATCTGTGAGCCGCGCTGCGGATGCTGTTGCTTACTTCCTGTCTCGGCCGCTACTTCCATGCTGTCGTCTCCCGTATGGGGTCGAACGCAGATTTCCGTGTCAGCTCCAGGCTCCTTCTCCAGCGTCACCTGAATCTGTATCTCTGTGAGGTCAAAGGCACCATTTCCACCCAGTCACCCTCGCTGTTCTCCTTTATGCCCCTGTTGCTCTGCATGGTTTCTCTAGCACCTGCGCCCATGAAGAAAAGCCAAGCTTTAAAAATCCTTTGCAAAAGCTTACATTAAACAGGATCACAGCAGTCATACATTCCACATATTCCCTATTTGGCTCAACGTTTCTCAGTGAGGGAGGGACATGTGCCTCTTGGACAGGAAACATTTTGTTCAACAGGACTGTCTCATGCATTGCTGGACGCTTCTGCCTGACCTCTGCCGACCAAATGCTGGTGGAGGGGCTCTGCCCACAGGTGTGTGAGAGACCCAGGGGCACTGCTGCACCATTCCTAAGCCTCTTCCTGGGATGGGAGCGGTGTCGCCCAGGTCGAAAAGCTCCGAGAGAGCCATGTAAATGCAGTTGGATAGGGGCCAAGGAGGAAGTTTCAGGTACATGTAAAAATGTGGAACTTTGTTTCTTAGGGTGTTAAAGTGTATGCAAGTGCTAGGACTACACTGAGCATGAAACCATCTTTTCATAATGTGGAGTTACAAAATGTAAGTTGTTCATGCGGTCATGCTGGGTGTTCCTACCCAGAGGAAGCAACGTCGTGTCAGGAGTTGAGCTCCCCCTTGGTGCTTGTGTCCCAGGAGGAAGAGCGCTATGTTTGCTAGGGGGTGGCTGGGGGATGGGCCTGCACAGAGACATGAAGGAAGGGCGGGGCTTGCCAGGGCGCCCTCTGCAGTGGGGAAGGGGATGGTATTTTCCAGGGAGAGGGACTCACGCATATGTAGAGGCAGAAGAAAACCCGTGTCACGCTGAGTGAACTCTGGTGATCCCAGTGTGACTAGAGCACGGTTTTGCAAGATGCAGAGACTTCTAGAAATGGATGTTGGTGACAGTCGCACACCAGTATGAATGTACTTAGTGCTGCTGACCTGTCCAGCTAAAGATGGTTTAGACTGTAAGTTTTCCCCTGTATGTATTTTACCACAATAAAAAAAAAAACTGCCTGGAGCATGAAGGGGAAAGGAGAGAGTGGTGGGGGGAGTGGGGGAAAAGGAGGGCTGTAGAGAGGAGCTGGGCCGAGTAGGGGCCAGATCCTCAGTCCTCAGAGCATGTGCTGAGCTGCCCCAGGGCGCCATAGTGCCCTCCCAGGGCACCGTGGGATACTGGACATTTTTGAGGGAAAAGCTATGATACCAACCGGCAGTGGGGATACCTCCAAGTAGTTTACAGTTTTTCAGTCGCCCTCCATTAGTTTCGGTGACAGTGGAGAAGAAGCGGGGCTGTTGGCAGTTGCTGTGAGGAGGACGTAGGGCTCTGCAAGACCCTGTCTGGAGAACGGCTCCCGAGGGTGGTGGTGTCTTTTTTTTTTTCTCCAAAGACTATTTATTTATTTATTTGTTTGTTTGTCAGAGAGAGGGAGCAAGCACAGGCAGGCAGAGTGGCAGGCAGAGGCAGAGGGAGAAGCAGGCTCCCCGCTGAGCAGGGATCCTGATGCGGGACTGGATCCGAGGACGCTGGGATCATGACCCGAGCTGAAGGCAGAGGCTCAACCCACTGAGCCACCCAGGCATCCCAAGGGTAACAGTGTCTTAAGAAATGGTGCAGCACCCAACAGGCACACACGTCCTTGGAGGAATTAGGTGTGGTTATTTAGGAATGAAATAAAAATCGTACTTTTCTTTGGATTTATGGGAGTTATTATTTTTTTAGATGGCTACTTAGGGCATAACACTAAGTTTCGATCTAATTACTTGACCTAGTGGAACTGTTAAGATTTCTTTCAGCCCAGAGCCCTAGGAAAGAATTGCTCCATCACAGAAATGCCCTGTGGATGGAGCGCTTCAGGGAAGCTCTGGGCCGGATGAGATGGCAACCCAGGGAAGAGCAGCGCGTGCTGCCGCCACAAGGAAGCCGGCCTGGGGTGTTTGGGAGCAGGGAGCCTTCCGGAGTGGAGGCTGGGAGGCTCGTCGGGGGGCCGTTGCAGGCGTTGTTGTGTGGGGTGGTGAGGAGAAAGGCCTGATGAGGCAGCTGCTGTCGGGGTGGTAGAGAGGACAGGACGTGGTGGCTGAGCACGCAGGAGTGGGAAAAGCAGTACAGGGTGCTCCTGGCCATGTGGCCTGGGTCCTGGGCTGCCACGGTGCCTGACAGCAAGGTGGGAGGCTCTGAAGGGAGGGGGACAGGGCAGAGGTGCGAGGGGCTGATGGACTCAGTCTGGGACCGGCTCTGGCTGATGCACGTCTGGGAGAGCTGGGTCTGGGCCACCGCGGGAAGGCTAGGTCAGAGACAGAGATGGCTGGAGCAGCCTGCAGGAGGTCACCCGAGCCGGGGCTGTGGACGCAGGGCGACCAAGTGAAGGCCTGTGTGTTTGCGTCCGTGTCTCTCTAGTGGGGACAGAAGGCCAAATTGAAGGCTGTGGGGGCCCGGGTTCAAGGAGAGGAGGAGACTGAAGAGGAGCCGCAAGAGCAGCAGGAGGAGGCGAGACCGTGTGGGGCTCCTGGCAAGAGATGCCGCGTGGGTGCCCCATAGGGTGATCTGACACAGGTGGTCTGTGCTGTAGAGGTTACCGTTGACCTTGACAGAGCAGTTGCTAGTGGTCGGGGCTGGAGGCCGGATCGGGGTGCTGGGAGCTTGGAACGCCAGGGGACGCCGCAGGGGCTGGCGCATCCACGCTGTGTCGCGGAGCTTGATGGCAACAGAGTGCTAGGGCCGGGAGGGGCCGTCGGCTCCAGCGAGGGATGGGCTTATTTGGTCTTGGGGTTCTTTTGTGTTTAATGGGAATGAGTTGAACTTGTTTCTGTGCTTCTGGGAGGGATCAGTGGAACAGGAGGGGTTAACGATGCAGTAAAGAATCCATAATTGATGGCTTGATGGGACACGGTCCTCCTCGGTCCTCCTCGGGTCCTCGAGGAGCCAGAAAGGAAGGCGTGGAGAGCTGAGCCCCAGGTACGAGAAAGAAGTGCAGGTACGGAACAGGGATGGCTGTGGGGAGGGGCAGGAAGGACGCGGATTGCCTCTACCGGCCAGCCCGGAAACAAGGTTATTGTTTGGGAAAGCATGAGGGGCAGGGCGGCCGCGAGGCAGAGGGGACGAGGCGGGAGACCGGCTGGCAGGCTTCTTGCTGCCACTGCGTCGCTTCGCTCCTCTGGTATGGAAAATCAGGAGGTCCCAGTATAGCTTCATAGGATTTTTGCCGTATTATAATTTGCATTGCCTCTTAGTGTGTTAGCCAAATTATTGCAGTATTGAATACAACTTTGACTTTGTTTAACTGATTCTTCTCTTCATTTTTAGTTAGAAATACTGTGTTCTGTCAACATCCTGCAGTTTATATTCATTGCCTTAAGACTGGACAAGATCATCCACTGGCCCTGGCTTGTATGTAACTTTTTAAATCCTTAAATAAACTTTTCTTTTTTTTTAATTATAAAAGTAATTTGTGTTCATTGTAGAAAACTTGGAAAGGACAGGCTTGGGTAACGGAATGATAATCCCCCATAACCCACGGGGAGAGAGCGCGGCTAGTGTGCGGGGTTCCCTGTGCCGGACGTTACCGCTTCCGGAGGGCAGCTGAGCCCGCGCCGTGCGCGCACCATTATGGGTGCTGCTCTCTCATCCTGACACTTCGTGAGCAGCTTCCCCTGGCAACAGAAGGTCTTTATAAGCATAATTTTTAAGGTTTAATTGATGCAATATTTTTCCAATGCATTTACCAAGCCGTCCCCTTCTGAATATTGAAGTTGATACTAGTGTAATTATAAATCATGATGTAACATATATTTTTGTGCCTAAAAATCTTTGCCTGATTTTTTTCATTGTTTTCTTAGGAAAGACTCCAGAGACAGTATTACTGGGCCAGAGGGTGGGAACTTTTTGAGATTTTGAAAGACAGACTGCACTCCCAACTTGCTTTCTAAAATAGTTGTGCCACTGTACCCTCGTGCAGAGGGTGGGGTCTAAGTCCTGCTCAGAGCCTGTGGCTTCGGTTCCTGGGTGTTTGCTTGAAATTGCCTGCGTAGATGGGTAGAAGGCGGGGTGGCTGGAGGTATGTACACGGCAGGCTGTGGCCAGAGAAGCTAGCAGTACTTGCACTTCCGCCACAAATGCCTAGAAGGCAGGTGAGAACCAACACAGAGGAGGCGCGTGGGCTCGCAGAGCGGGTCGTGTTGCGGCTTGGGTTTTTCCTCCCTGCTGCTTGATATGTACTTTTGCATATAAGACATTTTCTGTTATGAACATGGTTTACCCTTTGAAAAAAAGTACCAAGTATAGCAAAACGAGAAGATATTCATTTGGTGACAGGGAAGAAAATAAAGGAACATAGTCACCACCATAATAAATGAAGGCAGAACTCATCGCCTCTTCCCAAAGACTTTGATAAAACAGCCGTAATATGAAATGTTTGGGTACCTGCCCTCCATCTTTAGGGTGCTGTATGTGGAGAGGGGTAATTGGGTATAGGATTTTCTGTTGTGATGTGAAGGAAACTAATCTGAGTAAGACCAACATTTTAGTATAAGGTGCAATCAGAAAAAAAAGATGAGGAATTATGAATGTTTTCTGTAGGTGAGCGGAGAGATTTTTCCAGCCCCAGTCCTGGGCAGGCCCCAGCAGATGGAACGGTCTGATGGCATGCTTCTTGCAGTGATCAGGAGAGACCGAGGGAAGCCACTATGATCGGTGGGTGGGGGGGGTGCTAAGTGAGCACTGCTAAATGAGGGGCACAGGGAAGAGACCCTCTGTAGACTGTACAGCAAAACCTACCATCAGGAACTCCAGGCTACTCAGGAGGATTAACAAGCACACACCAACTCAAGTCATAGGTCTAAAAACAAAATGGAAAACCAAAGAACTGGCTGAAGAAAACATAGGATAAAATCTTTGGGAACCTGGGGTTAGATGAGGAATCCCTACAAGTGGCACTAACAATAAGGTCCATAAAAGAAGCTCAGAATTAAAATGAAATGAATGAAAAGACAGGCCACAGAGTAAGAGAAAATATTCGCAAAGCACGTGTCCAAACGAGGACTTGTATCCAAAACATCTAAACTCTCAAAAAACAAACAACCTAATTTTAAAATTGACAGAAGACTTGAAAAGACAATTCACAAAGAGGATATACATATGGCAAATAAGCGCACGGACAGGACATCATTACCCAGTAGGAAAAGGCAAATCAAGGTCAGGATGAGGTCTTGCGAGATGAGCTCTGCCCTTCATCCGAAGGGCAGAGCTTAAACAGGATGCAGGGCACAGAGGAGGGTGGGGAGGGATGGGGACACTCACACGTCGCTGGTGGGGATGCTGAGTTGGAGAGGCACTTGGAGAAATAGTTTGGCCATTTCATGGAAGTTAAGCATGGAGTGGACATAGGATTTCCCAATGCCAGTCCGGGGTGTGTCCCCTAGAGGAATGACGCTGTCCAGCCACACGAAAACCCACGCCTGAGTGTTGGTGGCAGCTTTAGTTGGGACAGCCAAAAGCGGGAAAGCACCCAGATTTCCTTCCGCGGATACTGGACACACGGGCAGTGGTGCCCCCACCCTCTAGAACGCGGTGGCGGGTCCGTAAAGAGCAGCAGCCTGTGGTCACACGCAGCAAGGGGGAGGAACTTCACAGGCCCTGTGGACGAGAGCAGGCCGTCTCAGGAGGCAGTGCTGTGCGATGCTCTGGGGACAGCACAGCGTAGTGAGAGGCGTCAGTGGGTGCCAGGCGTTGGGGGTGGGGTGAGGGGATGATGCCGTGAAGGACGGCACAAGGGAGTCCTGTGGGTGAAGCGGCTGTCCCGTGTCCTGCCTGGGGACACACAGCTCTGCACATGCGTGTGTGAAAGGTCACAGACCTGAGCACCAAGAGAAGAGTCACCTTACTGTTTGATAACGAGACAGAGGGATGCCGGACAGACCCATGGGGCAGCCCAAGAGGGAGAAAGATTGCACAGGGGAGCCGGGGAGGCCCCAGGGCTTCTCCAGTGCGCTTGTGTGGGGGCGAAGCAAGGTGTTTCTGGTGTGACAGCAGCAGGTGTGGAAGTCGCCCAGGCGCAGTGGCTGGGACCGGGCGGCAGAGCCCTCGGGGTGTCTATGCGCGTGAGTGGAAGGCAGCCTCGGCCGGGGTGGCCAACGGCCACCAAGAGGGGGTGTCAGGGTAAGGTGGGGTGAGTGCACGGGGCGGGGGGCAGGCCGCCCTGTTAGCCTTGGGGTAGAGCCAGGTGCAGGCTGAGTGAGGTCCTGTCCTAGGAGGACAGCTGCCAGGCTCTTCATCCTGAGAGTGGCCCACAGCAGAGCGGGTCCCGGAGCAGGTGGTGGCCCCGAGCCGTCCTTGGTGCTGTCCTGAGGGCTGTGGGCTGGTGGTCCTCATCCGCCCGGGCACCGTCTTAACTGCAGGCATCTGCCGAGGGCGTGGCTGTGCCTGCCTTCAGGTGCTGGGCACAGAACATTCAGACTTGGTTCTCTCCTCCTTCCCTCAGGTCGTGTGTGTCCCTCTGTGGATTCTCATGTCCTTTCTGTGCCTGGTGGTCCTCTATTACATCGTGTGGTCCGTCCTGTTCCTGCGCTCCATGGATGTGATTGCAGAACAGCGAAGGACGCACATAACAATGGCACTGAGCTGGATGACCATCGTCGTGCCTCTCCTTACGTTTGAGGTGAGCTTCCGGCAGCAGAGCTCTTCAGGCCCTGAAGCCCACCCTTCTAACCCTAACGGCCTTCCGAGGGCCTGGGAGCCACAGCACGGGAGAGGGTGGAGGGGTGGAGGGGCTGGGGGAGAATTAGAGCGGCTTTGTTTGGGGCGGGGTGAGAAGTAGTCTGGTAGGCGTCAGGCAGTGGTGTGTGTGGGAGGGTTTGCCCCCGGGAGGAGGGACTTGCTGGGTTTTGGTATTGAGTTCCCTGCGGACTTAGAGACAGGGCACGGTTGCCTCTAGAAGGAACCCCACACAGCAGGAGCTTCCCGTAACAGTCCTGGTGTTGGAAACTTCCCGAGTGCACAGATTTTGCTTCATCCTGAAGTGGGATAAGTTTGTCTTGTGCTTCCCCCCAGAATAGAGGGTTTCTCTCATCTCCTGTGGAACCAACCTTTCCTCTCATGAGACCCGACGAGGGAAGGGGGGACTAGCCTCAGGCGCTGTCTGTCCTCAGATGCCTTATCAACAGAACCTCAACGATTCCTCTTTCCTTAGATCCTGTTGGTTCACAAACTGGACGGCCACAACGCATTCTCTTGTATCCCGATATTTGTCCCTCTCTGGCTTTCCTTGATCACTCTGATGGCAACCACATTTGGACAGAAGGGAGGAAACCACTGTATGTACTCAGCACTTCAGAAGCCCTTGACCTGTGTGTGTGTGTGTGTGTGTGTGAGAGAGAGAGAGAGAGAGAGAGAGAGACTGTGTGTGTGTGTGTCTGTGTGCCTGTGGCCCCACTCTATGAAAGGATGAGCCTGAGGGTCCCAGTTAAGGAGGTTGCCCAAGGAAGGCCTGGAACCTTCCAAGAGAGGGGTGCGCTGTTAACCCCGCTCTCCCTGCCCTGCACCGTGACCTCCCTAGTGGTGTCCTCTGCCGTCTGAGGTAGGGCTGACCGTGGCACGCAGCCGCCCAGCCCTGTCCCCCCGCTGCAGTGTGAGGGTCAGGGCACCTGCTTCCGGGGGGCTCCCAAGGATTACATAAAAATCCACGTTGCCCACCGAACCCCAGGAGTGCTCTTAGGGTCTGTGTCCTGCTGGCTCTCCCCAGGGACATTGTTGACATCACTATGGCTTGTCAGTGGCGCCCTGCGTGCCCTCTCTTCTCTCCCCCTGCGTGATGGCACATTCGGTTTTGAAGTGATCTTTGACAACGCTTCCTTCCTCACTAGACTGTGAGCTCCTTTGCAGGTAGCCCCAGAGCATGCCACTCTGGAAGCCAGGGAGCTGGAGGGGGTTGTGCCCTGGGAGAGCCGGCCCTGAGCTGATGGTCCCGCGGTAGAGAGAGGAGGAGCTTTGCGGGGCCCTGTGAGCTCAGGCTGCCTGCCGCCCCGGACCAGCGTGCCTGCCAGATGCTGACAGAAGCCCTTTTTTGGTTGCCATTCTTGCCATTCTTTGTCCTGTGGGAGCATGTCCCGTGTGGGGAAGACGAGAGGAGGCTGATGTGGTTTTGCTGCCGCAGGCATCCATCCGAGACGCGCTGGAGCCGTCCGATCACCGGAGCCCCCGTCAGAGGGCCCGCGAGGCCTGTGCCGGAGGGCTCCCCCCTCCCCCGATCTCTGGCAAGGCCACAGTGCGCCCTGGGGTCGCGGCCCGTGTGGGAAGCCCACTCCGAGAGCCAGGGAGCCACAGGCCTTTCCTCTTCCCTCAGTGGGTATTCAGGCTTCGCTCGAGAAAGCGTTACATTGTACGAGCAAAACCGCACGCTCAGGAAAGGAAAGTGACAGGAGAGTCAGTGGAGGCCAGTATTTGAAAAAGTGCATCCTTCCTTTTCAGGGTGGTTTGGTATTCGCAAGGATTTCTGTCAGTTTCTGCTTGAAATCTTCCCCTTTTTGAGAGAATATGGAAACATTTCCTACGACCTCCATCATGAAGATAATGAGGAAACAGAAGAAACCCCAGTTCCAGAACCTCCTAAAATTGCTCCAATGTTTCGGAAGAAGACCAGGGTGGTCATCACCCAGAGCCCTGGGAAGTATGTCCTCCCACCTCCCAAATTAAATATTGAAATGCCAGATTAGACACACTCCCTCGAACAGAATGCAAGTGCACCGGGACGCACGCTGTCTTCTGCCCTCCTCTGCCTCTCCGTTTACCCCACCCAGAACTGGAACTGGAGCGGGGGCTCCAGGGACTTCCATCTCATGCCTTGTTTGCACTCAATGCCTACCAGTGACGGACCGTGACGGACGCACACAGGGCAGGGGGCGGGCAGCGCGCAGTGCGGGCTGGGGGGGGTTGTCAGCAGCTGTGGGTGTGATGGAGGGACCACGGGTGAGAAGGAGAAAGCGATCCCCTCTGGGCAGGCGCCTCAGGAGCTGGCTTGGCTCTGTTACGGATGGCTGATGAGGCCAGAGAAGGAACTGGTCTTCAGAGTGCTAAAATTCCCATCAAAAGTGTTCTTTGAAAATGTTTCTTTAAACCAGGCTGGCCTCACCACATAGCTTCGCGTCTGCCATTGGGGTGCAGTCAGCGGGCGCATCGCAGAAGCTCCGGGGGGCCCCTTGTGCCCGCACCGCCCTTTCTGTGTGGCTCCTGCGGGGGGCGCTTTCTCCCCGGGCAGCGCGGACAGCAGTTTTTAATGGCCCCATTGCTGAGCCCTTTCTAATGGAGTGACTCCGTGCCTGTATAGTATTTATACAAATATTTTAGCATTGTAATATACCGTGTCAAATCCTAGTCCTGTACAGTATATTCTGTTAAAGTATTTTTTTATGAGCTTGTATTGGAGACATAAGGTGTTCTGTTGCAGAAGTAGAAGTTGCTGGCACACCTGTCCTGCCCGGGGGCGTGATGCCCTCAGGGCACATCATCATTTCCCCCTTGAAATCCCTACAGTAGCTGCTGCCTCCAGAACAGCCACAAAAAGCAAGAAATGGTCTGGGCTTTGCCTACATCCTGGGAGTCCCCGCTGTCAGACAACAATCACGCGTGACCTGAAAATAGAAATGCGGGACAGAGTGGCTGAGACTGGGAACAGCCACTGGGAGGGGGAATTTGTTGAGGTCTGAGGCCTTGTGTCTGCCCTTGACAGAAGCCCTTCCTGCTGGTCCCAGACCTTTCTTGAAGAGAGCAATGGCTCCCAGGGTGGCGAGGTTGCGGGGGGGAGCCCTGAGTCAAGGCAGAAGCAAGCAGACCTCCAGGCTAAGAGCCTTCCGGGAGAACAAGCAGCCCTTTGTTCCAGGAGGGAGAAGGAGCACCAACATTCTCACCCAGGACCAGAAGGAAGGGTTTAACCTGTGCAGCTGCTGCCGCGGCTGAACCGGGCTCAATGGGTGTCCAGCACACACACAAGCGCGCGCGTGCACACACGTGCGTGAGACCACCTGGCACGGGCTCCCTCGAGCCTGCGGTCTCTGGGGTAGAGGGAACACTCTCGGGATGGCGAAGGCTTTCCTGCTTGCTGTGGAACAAATGTAGCGCAATCCACTATTTTTCCTCCCTGCAGCTGTTCAATAAACTGGTTCCTCCTTTTCCATGGTACCGTGTGCATCCGACTTTAGATGTGGTTCAGGCCACAGGGATGCTCTCAGCTCTCACGAAAATACCCTCAAGCGGCCAAGGGCAGCCGGGGCGCAGGGGGGCGGCGAACATCTCTAAGGCGCCTGCAGGGACAGCCTGAACACAGAGCACGTGGAGGGAAAGACGGACGCCCTGGAGCCTCGGCCAGTGGCCCGGGGGACCCCTGCCGACACC
>PISX010015267.1:0-47842 GCA_004024625.1 Mellivora capensis | reverse complement strand
CTCCTCACTAGCTGAGAATTAACAGTACAGCAATTTGTTGAACTGAATTGGAGACTGTTTAAGAAATATCTTACAATCAACATGAGAGAATATTTCCTCACTAATCAATTGTAGACTTAGTTGTGAGTCTCTATAAATTCATCCCAGGCCATTATGATTATAAGATGATTATGAAGTCAGATCAGCATTAACTAAAAAATTGCTATGTGAATTTACATAGAATTGAAGCCTAGGGACACCTCAGTGTCTCAGTCTGTTAAGCATCTGCCTTCAGCTCAGGTCATGATCCCGGGGTCCCAGGATCAAGTGCCACATCAGGCTCCTTGCTCAGCATATAGCCTGCTTCTCCCTCTGTCTGCTGCTCCCCCTGTTTGTGCTCTCTTTCTCCCTCTGACAAATAAATAAATAAAATCTTTAAAATAATAATAACAGTAATAGTAATAAAAGAATCCTAGATTTTTTTTTTTTTTTAAGTAAGCTCTATGCTCAACATGGGGCTTAAACCCATGACCTGGAGATCAAGAGTTACTTGATCTACTGACTGAGCCAACCAGGTGTCCCTAGAAGCCTAGATTTCTTGATCTGAAATTGAAAAGATAAAAATCCCAATATCCTAGAATTCTGAAAAATAATGACGTGCTTAACATAGGTTCTAACACTCCAAAGAATACTTGCACACTAATGAGGATAGAAGTAAACATGACTGGAGTAATACAGGTGGTGGCAGAGGTAATGTTAGTAATAGTAAAACATTTCATACCATTAATGATAATATATCATGTAATTACAAAATAGCCTGGATTTTCTTCAAAGATGAACTATATCCAAAATCTCTCTTATTATTGAATATTTCAGGGATGTCATTTGACTCAAGTAAATTCATACATTGAAAAGATATTTTAGGTGTTTTTTATTATTCTGGTCTGTGGATCATATCTCACCAAAGGATTGCTGTTTATGTGATTCTTCGGGGAGAACTTCATGATGTATTATGTTAGCCAAACAGTTTCTAGAAAAAAAGAACAAAAAAGAAGTAAAAGATGTATCATCTCCTATAAGAGATATAAAGATGAATAAAACATCTCCTGTTATCAAGAAACATTCAATTTCTAGGGTAGAGGGTGAAAAAAAAATAGAAAAAAAGTGCAGACCAACATGTGTCTTAAAAAGGAAACATGAGGGGCGCCAGGGTGGCTCAGTGGGTTAAAGCCTCTGCCTTTGGCTCAGGTCATGATCTCAGGGTCCTGGGATGGAGCCCTGCATCGGGCTTTCTGCTCAGTGGGAAGCCTGCTTCCTCCTCTCTCTCTGCCTGCTTCTCTGCCTACTTGTGATCTCTGTCTGTCAAATAAATAAATAAAATCTTAAAAAAAAAAAAGAAACATGAACTTAAAGTTGCTGAGGGGGATGGGGTAATTGGGTGATGGGCATTAAGGAGAGCACTGTTGGATTCTTGAACACTACATCTGAGACTAATGATGTACTATATGTTGAGTAATTGAATTTAAATTTAAAAATATATATATATATATATGGGTTAAAAGGAGGAAAACATACTTAATCAGTGGAGTTAAGAAAGAATTCATGAAGGAGTAAAGTGTGAGCTTGATTTTGAAAGACCGAACAAGGAACGAGAAATAGCAAGACATGATGGGAGACAGTCCTCCACAGGCCTCTGACATTTCTGCAGGTCTTGTGGGCACTGGCTGCCTTTGTTCCAGATCATTTTTTATAGCAAGTGAATATGCAAACAGCTTTGGGAGCCACAGTCTCTCTCTCTGTGCAGCAGAAGGCAGGTTTGTTGGCTCTCCAGTAAAATAAAGGTAATGTCTCCTTCTGGGGCAAAGGTCAGACAGTTATGCTTGCAGCCTGTTATCAATGACCTTGTTGTCCTAAACCTGGAGTTCTGCAGGTGTGATGCAAACCCACTGGGTGCACACCATTCTCTTGGGTCTCTCAAGTCACCTCGATGGGTACAAAGGAGAACCAATCTGAACATGTTGCACCATGAGTAATAAAGCCCTTTGTCTTTTTCCAGCATCTGGAATCATATTTCTAGAAGCTAAACACTACCTAACAACTGAGTCAGCACCTTATATTTTCAGTGTTGTGTTTTTTTAATACTACCATACTAATAGTATCAATATCTGAATTAATTAGGATAAGCTAAATTACTCAACAATAGCAAACACTACACAATCTAACTCAATATTTGAATAGTTTATATCTTATTCATAGAAAGCTGTCCAAAAACAAACTCTGCATACTGAATAAAACAGAACAGAAAGACAAGTTTATTGCAAGGATTTTTACTTGCAAGTCAGAAAACTCAAGGCCATGGGAGCAATGAATTCTGAGTTGCTTCCAGACTAAGGGATTTTATGGGATAAATGTGGGAGCTATTTGGCTTCTTACATGATTGGCTGCCTACTGGCTTTCTTTCTCATTTGCATTAGGATAGCTGAGACAAGGGTACAAGAAAGTCCAGAGATGGTGTGAAAAGATTTGGCATTTGGGGATTGCCTGCCATCTTCTGCTGATCTCTGAGAAGAGTGTAAATTCCTTTTAGGTGAAGTTATGTTTCTTTCTACTTCATGTGCCTGTGTTGAGTATCTTCATTGTGTCCCTCTCTAAGTGATTCAGTTTTGGTTTGTTTCTCTAAGGCTAACTTGGGTCACAGCAACTATCCAAGAAAACTCATCCTTATTTGGTGAGACAGAAATTAAGGCTGCTGAGGTCTTGTGGCAACCCCATTGCAATGACCCTTCACAATTCCCCAGAGAATGGCAGGGTCTCACCTGGGCAATCAAGTGTCTCGTCCTTAAACTCACACAAACATATATGAACATACAAGATTATATCTGATATAAGAACAAATGAACATTTATTAAATCATATTATAAGCTTTAGGTTGCATTATTTCTTTCTACATTTTACATGTATAGTCCTAAATAGTGTTTGTAACAGTGACAAATAATTCAAATGTACTTTGAAGATATCACTTAATACTAAATGTTATTTAAAATCCTTTTTCAAGCCATATTTACTAAAAGAATAAATTTGTAAAGTAGTTTTGTGTGTAGCAAAACAGATGTTTATTGGGTAAAACAAAAATAAATCAGAAATTATCTATCATATTCTACTCAAACACTAATTTAACCATCAGAAACATTTTAAAACTATCCTGAATGTGAAATCAAAATTCTCTGGAACTAATAGAAATGGATGACAGACATTTTATTTTTTTTTTATTTAATTTTATTTTTTCAGTGTTCCAAGTTTCATTGTTTATGGACCACACCCAGTGCTCCATGCAATACAGACATTTTAATGTAACAAGTGGAAGGGAACCTTCTAACATTCTGACAAAGGAGGTGGGGGTGCAGGAATGCATGGAATGAAAGGGGAGGCAGTCTTTGATGGTCTGTCTCCACCAGACCCAGCAGTTGCCTGAGCAGTTACTAGAGGAAACTGTCAGATACATTACATCTCTTTCTGTGCAAGAGATTAGAAAATCGTAACAAAGACATAACTGCCAGCAGCTGCCAAAGTCTTTATTTCTGAAGATATCTTAATCAGACTCTCTTTCATGATTGGTGTTCCTTATTGTTAGTTTTTCTTAAGCCATATTGATTCAGCATGACTCTGAGACTCTATGGCTATGGTATGTTGGGAAAAATTTGAGGGAAATGCAAATGTTCTTTCTGCATTGATTGGGGAGCCATTCAGCCAACAGTCACTATACACATATAATGACTACAACTGTTCATATCTGCAGTCTCCAATACCTTCAGAAAGGATCTTTCCAATTTCGTGCTTTAAAAAATAATATCATGATGATATTGCCCACTACTATACGTGGAATATTACCCCTTGCCATAAGAGGGTAATCAGGATAGAGTGTAAAGATGTTTGTGAAAGTCACTAGCTATACTGATGTTGCTAATCACTTTGTAAGTCCATGGCAATAATGATTGCATCATCAACCATGTGATTCTTTTTTTTTTTTTTAAAGATTCTATTTATTTGACAGAGAGAGACACAAAAAGAGAGGGAACACAAGCAGGAGGAGTGGGAGAGGGAAAAGCAGGCTTTCCGCTGAGCAGGGAGCCTGATGAAGGGCTTGATACCAGGACCCTAGGATCATGACCTGAGCCGAAGACAGATGCTTAAGGACTGAGCCACCCAGGTGCCCCAGTGATTCATTTTTTAAGGTAAATGAATTACACATACAGGAGTGATTGTGGGGAGATCTGACACAAATCAAGATAAATTTAGGAGTTATATAACTCTTCTTTTCTTTTTGCTTCTTTTGGTGTTCTGTTACAGATTAGGAATACAATTCCTATCTTATAGATAGTATTATATCATTTATCATTATTTTATAGGTTTTAACTTCAAATGTTAATGAACATCGAAATATTTATGCTTTTTAAGTATCATGCCATTGAAGAAGGGAAAATGGGAATATGCTTTAATGTGAGGTTTATCATAGGCCTGAGTAACCAAATCTAATGTTAACAAAATCTTCATTCAGTTCTATAGTCAATTATATATTACTTAAAGAAAAGTAAGTTTTAAAACATGCTAATTGGCATATCTACCATGACTAGAGCAAAACACAATTTTTTGTTTATTTTAGGTGACTTTAATATGCCCTTCTTCTATCAGAAATGTTCTCCCTTCATGACAATGCGTATCAACTATACTAAAAAAAGGTAACACTATTCTAAAAAGATTATATGATTCATAAAAATAAACAGTTAAAAAACAAGCAAAAACAACACACAAAAGAATGCATATATAATTTATGCAAGATTTAGAGAGATAAAATTGTAGGATTCCCATTTTGGGGGACATCTACTCAGCACTTTTTTCCTTTCCAGAAATTGCTCCTCTTCTTCATGTCCCGCTAAGTCTTTGCACCCATACAGATGGTTTCATGCGAGTTCTGATACATTCTGTTAGTTCCCTATTCCTTTGACCATAAATGGATTTGTCTAGTGATCATTACCCAACCCAAAATGGACAGTCTTTTCCAAGATTCCATGCCTAGACACAGTTGATAGATCAAGGGTGAATGTCAGACTTAAGTGAGAATATTTAGAAGCTGTAGTAAATAGATTCCATCTCCTCCTGTGTGGTTAAAGTTTAGACAGTCAAGGCTCCAGAGCTGTTGACTGGCTTGTTTTATGCAGAAAGATGGTCAGCTGTGAGAAAACACAGTGAAACAAAAGACCTAAAAAAAATGGTGGAATCTTGAGTCAAGTCCAGATTCCTGATTTCCTCAAGTGTAACTCAAGCTACAAAAAGAGTTTTCAACAAATTCAGGGCATAGGAGTTTTCTCCAGTTGTTGGTACCTAGACCTCAGGTAATTAGGACAGGGGACAAGTGACCCTGAGTGAGAAAGCTAGATAAAGTAGGTGGTTGAGGTGCAGGGCTCTGGATTGTTTGGCTTTCATGAGAAAGGCAGGCTTATAGAAGAGTCCTTTTCTATCTCTAGGAATTGGCTGACCCTGACAGGGATTCCAAGATGCCAAAGCATCAAATACAGAAACTAGAAAGCATGGTTGTTGCTATAGATATCTCAGCATCTATTTATATTGATTTATCTACTTGTTGTGGGTAATGTTTCCTCGCTCCTTAGAATGTTTCATACTTTTTGATTGAATGTTGAGTATTGAGAATTTAGATTGCTGAGTGTCCGGAGTGTTCTGTTGTGTTTCTTTAAAGACTGTGGACTTTGCTTTTGTGGGCAGTTAAGTTACTTGAATATTAGTATTATCTTTTTTGATGTGTTTTTAAGCTTTGCTAGAAATAGTCTAAAAAGACTTCACTCCAATGAGACTTAAGCCCTACTACCAAGGCAAAAATTTACTTTTCTTTATGAGATCATTTTTTTTCTCTTTACTAATGAAAATCATATATGCTATACTATAAAGAACTATCCCAGAACAGTGCAATAATACATGAAAAACGGGAGACCCACACTACTTTCTCAGAAAACTGTTCAGTGGAATTGTGTGAATAAAACACTCAACCAACAACAGCTCATGAAAAGTGAAATACTATACAATGTTTTGACCAACAATAAAATATGGAAGTAGGAGATTTGAATTACAATGGATTCAGAATAGTAGCACCTAGAACAGTTGGTAGGGCTTTACAAAGGTGTACATGCTTTAGAATTTGAACATCTATTATATTCCGCTAGCCTGTTATTATACTAAGTTATAGAAATACAAAGACAAAGGAAGGGCACCTGAGTGGCTCAGGAGGTTAAGTGACCAATTCTTGGTTTCAACTCGGGTTATAATCTTAGGGTAGTGTGATCAAGCCTCACATCAGGCTCCGCATTCAGTGTGGAATCCGCTTGAGAGTCCCTTTCCCCTCCCTCGGTGCCATTCCCCCCTCTCTCTCTCTGTCTCTCTCAAATAAATAAATCTAAATAAATAAATAAATAAATGAAACATTCCTGGCTACAAGAAACTTAAAACATCTTTTGAGGTACAAAGACAAGTAAATAATGCTGTTGGAAATATAAATTTTCTGTGCTGTGACAACTGTAGATATGTAAGTCAGTCATTAGGCATCAGAAAATTTCCCAAGAGGAAGTTGCATAAGCTGAGGCCAGATGCTTATTAAAATTCAGTCAGATAAAGAGGATTTGGTTGAAGTGAGAATGTAAGAGGATTGAGAGAGGGGTTAGAAGTAATTTATAGCAGAGAAAACAGCAGGTGTAAAAACTTAGAGACTCCAGTGGAATGAATAGTATAGTAATACACATAGTGTAGGAGTTTGGCTCTACTAGAACATGGCGGTCAGAAAGAATATTATGTGACACATAGCAAGACTAACTAGAAAGGCAGGGGCCAGTTGATAGATGACTTGCAATGTAATATGAATGAGTTTGTATCTTAACCTAAGAGTAATGGAATTCCTCAAATACTTTTCAAAAGAGCCATGTCGTGGAGATGGGAAGAAGCATGGTGAGCTCTACAGATGTGAAGCTCACGACAGCCATCTGAGATGGTGGTCCATGCTGATACTTGAAGGATAAATAGAAGATTCATTGCATTTATTAGTTTTTTAAGGACTGCTCACAATTTTAACACCAGTCTCTTTATAGCATATTTCAAACTATGGCTAAGTGAGCAAGCTATAGTTAACATTAAGAAAAGGCATTTCTTTGACAAAAATTAACATGGAAACAATAAAATGTTGGAGAGGATGTGTAGAAAGGGTAACCCTCTTAAACTGTTGGTAAGAATGCAAGTTGGTGGATCCACTTTGGAAAACAGTGTGGAGATTCCTCAAAAAGTTAAAAACAGAGCTACCCCATAACTTGGCAGTTGCACCTCTGGGTATTTACCCCAAAGATAAAGATGTAGTGAAAAGAAGGGCCATATGCACCCCAGCATTCCTAGCAGCAATGGCCACAGTAACTAAACTGTGGAAAGAGCCAAGATGCCCTTCAACAGATGAATGGATAAAGAAGATGTGGTCCATTATACAATGGAATATTACTCAGCCATCAGAAAGGATCACTACCCAACTTTTACATCAACATAGATAGGACTGAAGGTGATCATGCTGAATGAAGTAAGTCAATCAGAGAAAGACAATTATCATAAGGTCTCACTTATTTGTGGAACACAAGGATAGCATGGAGGACATTAGGAGAAGGAAGGGAAAAATGAAGGGGAAGAGAAAAAGGAGGTGGAGATGAACCATGAGAGTTTGTTCCCAAGAAACAAACTGAGGATTTTAGAGGGGAGGGGATGGGGGATGGGTTGGCATGGTGATGGGTATTAAGGAGGGCATGTATTGCATGGAGCACTGGCTATTATATGTAAACAATGAATCTTGGAACACTGCATCAAAAATTAATGACATACTGTGTGGTGACTAACATAACATAATAAAAAATAATTTGAAAAAAAATAAAAGGCATTCCTTTGTATTTTTACTTTTATCATCCTGTGTCAGGCTGCTGTCACATAGAGAAATAGGACAAACCCTGCCCTTGTGTTGTCTTAACCCTGGCTAGTGCCTCAGTGGGGAATGAACCAAGTATGAGAACAATGCAGGGAGAAAATGCGGTTATATCTCTCTGAGAGGCTGAAATTGAGGACTGAAATGTAGATGGTCCAAGAAGAACTAGAATTTCTTAGAAAATAAGATATCTGGTCCAGACCTCACTGTAGAAGTTGGCAAGCAGGAGAGGGTAGGGCCAACTAGCTCTGACCTAAAGGCAATGCCTGAGGAATGGATGCTGTAACAGGACCAGGATGACAGGGTTCAGAAAGAAGACTGTCAACTTAGAATCTAATACCCAATCTTCCATACTCAGAAGTCAGGCCTCCAAAAGATCTGTAGACATCAAAGGCAAGGGATAGTGAGTGAGAAAGAGAACAAATGTGAGAACAAATAGGCCACTAGCTTTCAAACAATGATTTTAGATTATATTTCCCAAAGATTTTGTTTCATCATGATAAGTGACAGAGGAAGAGGGTGTATCCCTTTTAGTATATTTGCTAGTCTTTACACTATCAACAAAGAGGGTCGAAGCATCAACTTTGTACTGTGCTTGAAGATCCCAATTTATCACTGTTTTACATGTCATCAGTTTTTGCTAGAAAGATGCCAAGATGTCATAAATCAACTAGATAGAAAATTAAACAATACAAAATTCAATAAAGACACCAGGCAAATGTTGGATATTATAAGCCAAATCACTTCAACCAAAGATCAAATTATAATTTTTGTCTTAGCGAAAAAATAGAGCAATTGAAAAGTTACTATGCATTTTATTTCTCTCAAAATTATTCTTAAAATAAAGCCTACATATAATTTACATTAGATATCTGTTGCAGCATGCTTCTGCAAATGTCAATTAAATACACATGAAAAATGTATATTGTTTAGTACTGAAACAGGGTTAAAATGGCTGCTTGATTCTATTCATTCTCCATCATGCATAGTTCCATAACCTTCACTTCTTTTTCTGATTTTTCTTATATGTAAAATCTGAATAATAACAATATACATTTTATATAATTTTTTCATATACAATTTTTTTAAAGGTTTTATTTTATTTATTTGACAGAGAGAGATCACAAGTAGGTAGAGAGAAAGGGGGAAGCAGGCTCCCCGCTGAGCAGAGAGCCCGATGCGGGGCTCGATTCCAGGACATTGAGACCATGACCTGAGCCGAAGGCAGAGGATCAACCCACTGAGCTACCCAGGCGCCCCTCATATACAATTTTTGAAGTTATAACTAATTGAAGCAATTCATATACTATGTTAACCTATGTACACCATTGTCATTACCTACTACTATTATTTCTGCTGCTGTTCTCTTTTCTAACTAATACTATTACTACCATGCTAAGAGTGGAATTCACTCTCTTCCTTTTTGGAATGCTGGAAGACACTTGCTTTTCTCCAGCTTTCCAGAACCTTCTCAATCTCCACATTTTCATTCAAATCTTGATCAAATCACGTACAATTTATTCTAAACACAGGACTATTTATAATTTAAAACATCCTAGATGTTTGCTTATCCAGTGTTCATTTATCTTGAATTTAAATTATGTTCATTCATATCTCTTTCCTCCTGTAGATCATTCAAACCAGATAGTTTACAAGAAAAAAATGAGGGTTTATTTGTTTTTCTTTTTATCCATCAGTGCTGCATTACTGAACACAGAGAGTTTTATCTTTCTCATTCATCATATTGTGGTAAACTAGGGTTTGTATGACTCTGCTCAATTGAGGATATTTTTCTCCTATAACTATCTCAGTGTATTAATTTTATAACATTCTTTGTCATCCATATTCTGCCACTTTTCCTTTATTTTTATTTTTTTAAAGATTTTTATTTATTTATTTGGCAGACAGAGATCACAAGTAGGCAGAGAGGCAGGCAGAGAGAGAGGAAGGGAAGCAGGCTCCCTGCTGAGCAGAGAGCCCCATGTGGGGCTCAATCCCAGGACCCTGGGATCATGACCTGAGCTGAAGGCAGAGGCTTTAGCCCACTGAGCCACCCAGGTGCCCCATGCCACTTTTCCCTTAAAATAGTACCTACCATTTATATTTTTGCTACATACAAAATGCTACTAAGCTTGGTAATTTTTTTTACATGTATTATTGATTTTGTTTTCACAAAAACCCGAAGTACTGGTAAAATTATGTCCTTTACTTCTTAGATGGGAAACTGAAGCATTGAGAGCTTGAGTAACTTGACGGTTAGTATTCCTCAGTGGGTCAGTACCGTAGTTGAGATTCAAACTCAGGTGGTTTGGCTCCAAACTTCACTACTATTCACTGCTTCACTACTATGTTGTTTTCTTTCCATTACTTAGTTGTGGAGATAACATTTTAAAGTCTTTGTCACCCTTTATTCAGTCTTGATAACATCTGTGATTACAGTTAGAATTATATTATTTTTAAGTTTATCTCTTCTGTTAAAACATATCTTTCATAATTCCAAGCTATGGGATTACTTTAGCTGAACATTTTAAAATCTGTCTTCCAAAAGATCGCAGCTCACAATGCACCACTCCTTTCTTCCAGACCTTCACGATAACATACTGAAAAATGGCAGAGTCTTGTCTCCTTGAGTATCTGCCATCCTCTTTTGTCCAGTGTAGAAAAATTCATGGCCTGAGTTAATGGGGAAGTAACTAATCTCACCAGCAAGGAAAAACAGTGGCCAAAAGAGAGTAAAAACAGGAAAAGAAAACAGAAAATTTTCAGGTAGAGTGAAATGAATTCTAAGAGAAGAAACTGCAAAGGAGGAAAGGAATTTGAATGATTTTCAAAGTGTGTGGGAAAGGTCAGTAAAACTCATAATAACTAAGCAATCATTAAACAAGGGGCATTTGATCAAGACAGCAGAAGTGACACATAAAATAATTGTGAGGCTGGGTTTTCTCTCCTAATTGGATTTTCTCCCAGGACAGAACAATTGGTGGTGTAATCTAACTCCACATTGTTGTAGAATACCCATTATCAAATTTAATATGTAACAAAGGACTAGATTGCCTTATGCTTTCCGCCAAACCATTATATTTTTCCTTCTTTTCTTTTTTTCATATCTTCATTTATTGGCAATTCTATAATCTGAAGATCAAATGACTTTGGGGAAATTAGAGCAAGAGACTAAATATATGCTTTTGACCAGGGAGAGAAAATTGATGGTTACCAGAGAGGGGAAGGGTGGAAGGATGGGTGAAATAGGTGATAGAGATTAAGGAGGGCACTTGGCTTTTTGTTGTTTTTGTTATTGTTTAATTTATTAATTTAAATTAATTTATTTATTTTAGAGAGAGAGAGAGCATACATGAGCAGGGGGAGGAGCAGAGGGAGAGAGAGAGAGAGAATCCTCAAGCTAACTCTCCAGAGTATGAATCCCAATTCAGGGCTTCAGCCCAGGACCCTGAGATCATGACCTTAGTTGAAATCAAGAGTGAAACACGTGGGCACCTGGGTGGCTCAGGGTTAAGCCTCTGCCTTCAGCTCAGGTCATGACGTTAGGGTCCTGGGAGCAAGCCCAGCATGGGGCTCTCTGCTCAGCGGGGAGCCTGCTTCCCCCTCTCTCTCTCTCTGCCTGCCTCTCTGCCTACTTGTGATCTCTCTCTGTCAAATAAATCAATAAAATCTTAAAAAAAAAAAAGAGTGAGACACTTAACCAACTAGGGTCACCCAGGCACCCCAAAGAGGGCACTTGTGATGAGCACTGGGTGACATATAGAATTCTTGAATCACTGTATTATACAGCTAATATAACATTAATATAACATAACACAACAATATATAACTAATATAACTAATTGGAATTAAATAAAAACTTTAAAAATAATGAAAATAAATTAAAAAATAAAAATATGATTTGAAAATTATATTTATTCCAAAGTTATTGATACTCAAAATTCAATTTACTACAGTGCTGAAGGACTCTCCCAAATGTCTACCTATGCAATTCCATGATCCCAATAAGGAAAATAACAAGGTGAGCATGATTGAGGTTTCCTGTTTCCCCCTCTGGTGATGGTTATAGAACATTAGACTGTGATCTTTAAAAGTAAGAAATAAATAATTTGTATACAGCATTTTCTTGTTGTTCTGTCCTACAATTAATAAAACTATATGTTAAGGGGTCAGAGTTCTCAAAAGGGATTAAAACCTTCTGGAAGGAAAGTCCAGAAGTTCTCATGTGTTTGTAAAGCTCTGCTCACAAGTAGAAGGCCAATGCAAAGTCATATACATAAAGGGGGATGGAGTCTACAAACAGAGACCTCCTACAAAGGAAGTCCAGTAGTCTTCCACTTGAACTGGAATCTTGGTAGAGGTAAACAGGAAACAAACAAACAAATAAAGGGCAAAGAAGAAAGACATAAACTTTTGAGGATTACTCTGAACTTCAAAGTAAACAGATTTAAAAGCCTAACTTATTTAAGAGAATGATTAAGAAAAAATGGAATGCAGTCATAAAACACAGTATTATTTTTAAAATATACGGACATTAAAAATAATTTATTGCTTTTGAATCTCCCCAAAATCACATGATATCTATAATAAAAAGTAAGAATTATGGTTGTTTTCTAAGAAAAATTACCCAACTGCACTGTCCATTCTTATGCAATTTCTCTTTCTGTTTTACCACTTTGCATAAATCCACAGGTATTCCAGTGCACATGCTTTTTAAATGTGACTGTTTTGAAATCACAGGTGGTCTTGCCAGTTAAGATAACAACAAAGGAAAAAAAATACTCTAAAAATCTAATACAGTACTCTAAAATCTAATATGGGATGTATTATAAAGTGAACTCAGTTTTCCAGTTGACAAAATTACTTATCCAAGCTAACAGAGTGCTAGTAAATAGAAATGTAGAAAGACATCAGTCTATGAGTTTGTTAAATCATCATCGTCCCTATCATTGCTGTTATCATCATCCGTCTGGAAGGAAAGTGGGAAACAGACTTATTCATCAGTTTTCCTTATTCACGACAAACCAGAGTGGAAAAGTAGAAGTTTAGTTTTCTGAGGTTATAAGCAGTTGTCCAATATTTGTGAATATCTCAAATGGAGATGTTGTCCTTTTTCAAGTCCACTTTTAATAACTAGTAAGTGGGTTTACTGATAGCCAGATACAAACAAGATTTCAAAACAGAATTATTCTACAAAAGCACTGAAGGGGAAAAAATATACATAAATATATAATATGTAATATATAAATATAAAATATAAATACAAATGTAACATGTATATTAAAATATAAAATACATATAAATATATGTTATATATAAATATATATTATAAAATATGTAAAATATATATTCTATGTTATATAAACATATATAAACACATATAAAATACATATATGTGAAATCTAGCCACTGATTTCAAATCCAGCTGTATACTGAAATCTCAGGGTGGAATTTTTAAGAATTCATATGCCCAGATCCCAATCCTAGAGAATTTATTTAAGTAGGTGTTGAGTGAAGATTTCCCTGGGTGGTTATATTGAAATAGTAACACTTGGAAAGTTGGAAATTCAAATTTCCAGGCACCATGCCAGATCTACCAAACCAGGTAGTGGGCTTCAGTAATTTGTAGTTTAAAAAAACCCCAGGTGATCCCTGTACATGCTAACGTTTGAGGATCACCACACCACCCTATCTTATAGAGCAACCTGAACTTGAAAAGATGAAATGAAAACAAAGGGAATATCAATCCAAACTATTCTATCATTTTTTACTTTAGCTAACCATGTTTTTTATTTTATTTTATTACAGATGGTTTACCTAAGTACCTATGTTTTGGCAGCTGTGGGGTAATGTCCTGGATAAAAAGAAATTCCCAATTAGCTAAAAATTAGTTTTCAGGAGCTGATATTTGTTTGGTAGTTTGCAGTGATGTGTTAGATAGTAATAATGTATTTTCTTACATTGTTATCTGGGTTACTGAAATGCCTCATTTAAAATGCCCCCAAAGGGGCACGTGCGTGGCTCAGTCAGTTGAGCATCCAGCTCTTGATTTTGGCTCAGGTCATGATCTCAGAGTCCTGGGATTGAGCTCTGTATCTGCTTGATATTCTGTCCTTCTCCTTCTGCCCACCTCCCACCCCCACCCCCAACTCACAGATGTCTTCTCTCTCTCTCATATGAATAAATAAAATCTTTAAAAAAAATCCTCCATGGCCATATCCAGCTATCAGGCTATCCCAATACATCCCAATAGTACCCAGTTTGTTTGCCTGCTGTCTATGACAGCTGTTGAGTGACAAAGTTGAGTAGTGTGACAGGAACCATATAGCCCACAAGGCCAGTATATTAATTGTCTGGCCCTTTTGAGAAGAAGGGTGCTGACCCTACCAAACCCAACATATCCAAGAACAGACTGTACAATTACATTTTCATACTTTTCTTCATAGGAGGAAAACAAAAGTACATTCCTACCCTAGAGTAAATTGGTACAAGATTTGGATTCCAGAAGAACGAGATTAAATTCCCCATGTAAGTTCCTGGCTATTTGTAAAAAACCTGGGTGGATTCTATTGACCATGCCCGTTCTATTTTAATGACATGAGTCATTTAGGCTCCGATGGTTGTTGGTCAGATCCTGTTCATTCCTAAGAGGACGGTTGTTTTGATAAAAAGCAGGCATTTCCCTCTCAAGAAACTACTCTGCCTCTCCAAAACACAGTTTCCAGCATCACTAAACTGTGTTGATCCTACTAATTAAAGAATACCCTAATTTTACAAATAGGCAAGGTGTATTTGATGCATATCTGGTTCCACATCCTCCTAAAACCTCACAAATATGTCAACAAGGGATTTTTCCCCCAAAACAAAAGTCATATGCCCACATAAATAAAAAGAATGAGGGAGGATTAAACAGCAACAAAATGTAATTAAGTTGGAAGACCTAGGGGCAAATGCTAACTGAATTAGCAGACATGGAAAGCGTATACCTAAGCTGGCAGTGGGAAATCCCTCCGCAACCTGGGCTCTGGAAAGCCGCAGAAACTGAACGCTCTGGACAGGTAGAAGAGGTCAGGAGGCACTTCCCAGCTGGGATTTTATTTTGATTTACCTACCGTTATAGGAACATAGTATTTATTATTTATTTTTCTTTTATTTTGTTTTTAAATATTTTATTTACTTATTTATGTATTTGATAGAGAGAGAAATAGAGAAGAAACAGGGGGAGCAGCAGAGGGAGAGGGAGAAGCAGGCTCCCCACTGAGCAAGATGCCCGAAGCTGGGTGCGATCCCTAGGATCATGACCTAAACTCAAGGCAGATGCTTAACCAACCGAGCCCACCCAGGTGCCCCTATTTGTTTTGAAATATATGATTTATAGACCTCAACAAATCTTTGTGTGGATTATAGAAGATGTTCTATCCATATTTCTGATAGTTATTTCTAGATCTATGCCCTTGTAAGTTTTGCAGATAACAAAATAAATATTTCTAATAAAAACCAGAGAAACCATATTCACTTAAAATTCTGGGACCACACAGTGTCATCTTTTGGCTATGTTATACATTTTTTTAAATAAATCTATAACTGTGAATAAACAAAACATGTCATTTCAGTGGCTTAATGTAATAGAAATATACTCCGTCTCATATAGTATACCCATGCATGTGTTCCTGGGATTGTAGATATCTGCCCTATCTTCTTATTAGGTAGCAAACTGATTTCTGCTCTGCATTTCTACTTGCTGCCTCTCCTGGTTATCCTTTGCATGAAAACCAGGTGATGGAATAGAGAAGAAAATCTGAACCTTTACACCAGAAGTGACACACGCTTATTTCTGCTCACATTCCATTGGTGAGAATTAGTCATATGGCCCTACCAAAATGCGAGGGAGACTGGGAAGAAATCAAATCCCAGGTAAGAAGCTGCCTCCTACTAAGAATTCAATCTCCAGGGTAGGAAACTACAGTCCTGGGCCAATTCCATATCTTTGCATGGCCTATAAGCTAAAAATGAATTTTACATTTTAAAACAGTTGTCAAATATGCAGCTATATTATGTCCTCAATTTTACCTGTTAGCCTACAAAGCATCAAATATTTACCATTTGGAATTTGACGGAACAATTTGCTGACTTCTGCGTACACTATGGGGAAAATACCTGACAGGTTCTTGAGCCCTTCTTGCCTATAAATTTTTACATGTAGACTTTTTCCCGCACAGAGAAGACTTATACCTTTCTCTGAGAGAACCACCATCCAGTGAGGACATTTAGCTCCAAGTCTAGGATCTCTCCCCTCCAGACCATATAAGGGCTCCTCATGATCCAGGAAATCCTTAAGTACAAGTTATCACCCCACCTCTACTCGCATCCCCACGGTCAATATAAAATGAGGATTCAGGGATGGCACAAGACTCATCACTTTCCAGGACAAGGCAAACCAAGAGACTCAAGAACAACATACACAGCAATCATAGTGAACCACCTGTAGGTATGAATGTCCCACCACTGGAAGCTTTTCCTTAGGTAGAGTCTGAGGAATGCCTTTGTCCATTGTTCTCTGCAGCCCTTGGCTCTGACTTGTAGAAGCTTCCTAACATTATTTTCCATGGCCACATCTGAAGTAGGTATTTGCAAGTATGCCTTCCTAGTGGGCTTCTCATATTTCCTAGCTCACTTCTTCCTCATGCAATTTTTGGAGCCCAAGTGATCTTTAAAGACTCCAAAACTCAAAGATGTCTTTCATTTGTGCTCATTGGATTTTTGTATTATAGTTACCTCCAAAGGACTGAAAGCATCAGAATTAAGGTTACCAGATAAAATGTGGGATACCCAGTTAAATTTGAATTTCAGATAAACAAGAAATAACATTTTAGCATAAGTATGAGACCTGAGATATTTTCTGTAAATATAATATACAATATGTGAAACATTCTTATATAAAATATTATTTTTGTTTATCTGAAATTCAAATTTAACCAGGTGTTGTGTTTTTTTTATTTGTTAAATCTGGCAATCCTACCCTGAACTCTGTGTGTCCATGTTTCAATAATAATACCCAAAGTTTATTCTAGATTTTATCATCAAACCTGATTCATGCCTTGCATTCTCCCTTTCAATTCTGTGGTGGCTACATTGCCATTCTGCCAATAGGCTAGAGATAAAGATCTACCATTAATGATCTTTGAGTCTTAATGGGTCCTTGAAACTGAGAACTTTTTAGGCTTTATCTCTTTCCAGTTGGGTAACAGAGGCTTTTCTAATCCTGAGAGGCCCCAAATTCCTGCATGATTTTTATTATCTTCTATGTATGCTCTCAATCAGGCCAATTATTACCAGAGCTCATCTGTTTCTTGGTAATAACTTCCTAAACTCAGTGAATGATAATCAATATAAACAATTCATATCTGACTTTTTCCCACTCTTTTCTCCTACAGGCTTAGTAAACAAGTAGTTAATGTTTCAACACATTACAGGCAATATCTTATCCAGTGTTTTCTCACTACAGAATGTGATTCTTTCTATGACATAAGTTTTCTCTTTAATTGCTGCCTGGTTAACCCATCCAAAAAAACCAGACAAACAAACAGACAAAAAACAGACCATAAAGTAAGTTATTGTCTCTTACTTTCAGGGGTAAAAATAATATTAAACAGTGTGAACATATAAAATTTTCTCAGGAAACGAAGTTTGACTTGTCCACATAGAAAAAAATACAGTTAAATAATACATTAAACTTGTTCCATTTGACAGGCTTGATTTCATACTTTTCAGTTTGTACTATATGTAAAGACTAGACCTAAGATTTTATCAGAAATGTGTGGGTATCTGATGTGTAGAACATCTCTTCATATTAAATCATTCCGATATTAAGCAGCCTGAGAGATTCCAGATTTTGCAAGCTTTCTGGTCTTGAGTTCCAGGATGTGTACAAAACATGGTGAATACAACAATTCATGAAAATCACTTTTTTTAAAATTTAAATGAGCTTACAAAGTCCACACAACCAATATGCAAACAATTTGAAAGCACAGAAATCAGAATCCATGATACATTTAAATTTCCCTCAGATGTAATGCAATTTAATTGTAATTAATCCTTAAGGCTTCCCAGAAGAGTGATAGTGAACTCTCTTGCTAAATGGGAAGAAACATCCGGGGAAGACATATAGAGGAAAATTCTGGGATTTAAACTTTAAATTTAAAAACAAACCTGCTGGCTTTCTTGCATAAATGGACTGTGATTGTCTCACAGTAATTAAAGCATCCATCTCATGCTTCTTTCCAGTCCTGTTAATGAGTGTATCCACTTCCCATCATCTGTTTCCTCTTTACATCCCTAGCCATCACATCCATATATCTGACCTGACCCTTAGCTGTGTGTGTTGGATCTATGGTCATAAAATACTTTCCCTGTGGCTTCAGCCATCCTGCCTGCATAGGGAAGAAACCCATAATTTGGGTCCATGTAAAATAATCCCTAGTGTGCAGGGCTATTTGGCTCAATATCCCTGCAATCCACAAGAACAGATTAACAAAAACAACAGAGCAAGCTGTTGACAAGGCCCTCTTTACATGCTACAGATTTTATTCCAGAAATTTTTAAGAAAACATGTCTTTGTGCAGGACATTGTTTTAGCCAGTGAATGTAACAGAGTGAGATGTTTTCTCTGAGCTAAGAGGAAACTGACCCAGAAGTGAACTACAGCAAGAAGCTTGATTTGGCGCTTAGGAAAGAAACTTCTGACCACTCAGTCAGAATCCATCTTTTCACGGCCGGATTTAAAAAATAAGGATCATAAGAGTTACACAGGTGCTGCTGGTGGGCTAATTATAGGTGCCAAGCCAAATGAGTCTTTTCTGGCATAAAGTCAGTTCAACTTTATGACACTTTGACTCAGTTATAAAAATACATCCATCCATTCGCCAGAATGTTATGCAAAAAGTGCAACTTGGTACTGTACACAGCTTAATTTGCCTGAAGTTGACCAGCCAATTTAATAGCTTCCCAGATTAGGTAACAATAATATTCTCCAGAGATCCACAGATGAACCTGCTTTTAATAAAACTGCCACCAGACTAAATGAGGATTTCTCAACCTCAGCACCGCTGACATTTATAGACCAGATCATTCTTTGCTGTGAGGGGCTCTAGTGTGGATTATGGGGTGTTTAGCAACATCCTGTGCTCTCCTCAGTAGATGACAGTAGCATGCCCTCAGTTATGGCAATCAAAAAATGACTCCAGATATTACTAAACATGCAGTTCCTTGTGACTACACAAGTCATAAGTTTATGGTGTTGGCCCTGGTGCTACAAGAGTTCACCCCATGCTTCAACGTCGCAGTGCTAACAACACACATCTATATGGTTCATAGCTCATAGTAGCTGAGTGTTGACATCCCCCATGTTTCCCCCACATATGTATTAGTGACTTTCACCACCACCATCCAAACCATTTATCCACATTCTGTCTTGTTTACCATCTTCTCAGGTACTCATCTCTTAACCTGCTCTCTCATTTCTTCACTCATGTGGTCACTTGAACAGAACAAGAGCCTCTTACTTAATGGCTAGTTCTTCTTCAACCAAGATTCTGACGCAGATACTCTGCCCAATACCAAACAAACAGCTGGGCTGTCTTGGGCAACTTCTTATCCCCACTTCCTGTATGCCCTCACCTCCCACAAAGGCTATGTGCATTCTTACACCTCTACCCCAGCCTTGTTTCAGAAGCCTCCAAAACAACTCATCCCAATTAGCCTAATGAACACAATTCCATTAAGGTGACTTGTTCATTTTGACCAAAAGCTACCATCTATTGAGCTTTTTCTACTGTGGTAGACTTCAGTGCTTGAAGTAATATTACATCAGCATTTTGCAGATAAAGAAATCAAGGCTCTTAAAGATTTAAAATGAAATCGAAAGGTTGCCCAAAATCACACAGTAAAACTTAGTATTTGAAGCCATGTCTATTTAACTCCAAAATCTTTGATTTTAACCATTATCTCTCCTCCTCCTAACTTTTATCTCTATCATGGAATGAATTTTATATGATTCCCTCCCATTGCATCCATTAGCTATGAAGATACATTTCAGAAGCAGGGGAACACCATTAGAATATTCTTAGCATACTATCTGTGAATGTCTTCAACAGGAAGGAAACATTGTGCCAAACAAGTCTGACATTGATGTTCTGATATTTTATCATTTCTCAAAATAAAAAACACAACAAACAAAAAAGGAATCTCAAAACTGGTTTTTTTGAAGATATGAGGTTTCTTTAACACAAAAAATGAATTTGTTTTCATTCCACAATCAATCAGCATTAATAGCTGGTTTCCAAGTATGTTATAATGAACTCACCCAGGAATATAAAAGTAATTTTAAGTAAAAAATATTGGATAAATTGAGTAATCAAAATTCCTCAGATGTGATTTCCCATTTATTTTATTTAAAATATTATTTTCTTCTATATTTTCACTCAAATCTCTTACTATTCTCAGTGACTTTGACCTCAAAAGTATTTTACATTATCCAATGAGACCCATTTGAGATATATACATATCAACTTTCAACTAAAATTTATGATTCCCCTGTTTCTATGTGAATAGTGTTTTAGAAATCCATTCAGCTGAAATAAATTTCTATATGCCAGGCTCCTATGCCATCAGCCATTTGTGGTAAATGCCGACCACTAAATTTAGCCATTGTAAAACAATCCCACAAGAAGAGAAGGGAAAATGTACAATAATGTAATAATGAACATCTTTGTATTTTTCACATGTATTGAATCTGCCACAACCATCTGTAGGTCACAGGCCCCGCATGGGAACAACACTACATGGTCCAAGAATGTGTGAGAAAGTAAAGCCATTCAGCAGCCAACGTCAGAAGAATCATTTGTTTCCTGCATATGGCCATTCCAAAGTCTTGAGCACTTGGAGAAAATCTAAAAGGGATAGAAATTCTTTTGTCAATTGAAACTGCTAAAATGTGAGGAGTCTACGGGCATTTGATGGAAAGAAGTCAGTTCATAGATCTCTTCAGTAGTACAAAATGCATAGTGATATGTACAGAAATTAATTTGGGAGACAACTGATGGCACAGTGTAACATGATCTTTGGATACATGATTACAAATAATGAAAATCCAGTCATATGTATATCATCATTCAGATGGTTAAGAATCATGAAAACATAAAAAGGCAAAAAATAAAGTGACCAAAAGCTATTTATTATCTTTTTTAAATACTCAAAGAGTTTGAATACTGAGGAAAAATTCCATATCACTTTCATGATGGGTGCGTTAAACCAGTCAGCCATTTTTCTTGTGAATTTTATCTACCTCTATTTTCCAGAAATTGTTAAAATCTCCCTCTGAACCAACTTTCCATTTCTTCAATGTATTAACTTCATTTTAGATGATGTAACTCTGCTTCTACAAAAGTCATAAAAATAAAAGGCTTTTTTCTCATCTTCCCTCTTTCTGCAGTGAAATTTCTACAAAGAGTACTTGGATTATCATAAAAAAAAAAAAAAAACCTTCCATTTTCTCCTTAACCAACTGAAATCTGGCTTTGGCTCTATTTCTTGTGTATCAAATTCTTTTTCAGTTCATAATTTTTTTGTTTGACCTTTACATTCCTCATCAATGGTCAATCACAAATTCTTTAGCAGCAGTTCCCTCAAGTTAAAACCCTGGCTCTGATACCTACTTTCTGTGCGATCTTAGATGATTACTTAACATCATGGAGCCTCAACTAAGAAGAGTTAATAGTAAACTATGAGGGTGTTGTGGATATTCAGTGAAACAGTGTGACCAAGATAAAATTGCAATAATTATTAATTGTGTTAATATTATAATTAATAGATTATTAAGAACCATTATTATTGAGACACATTTGTTCCTCAGTTTCTAGGTGAGCAAACCTTCCTGTTTTATTTCCTTCTTCTCTAGTTGTTTCTTCAGAGTCTCCTTTGTTGTTTCCTCTTGAAATAGTGCCGTGTGCCAGGACTCAGACCTGAAGCATTTTCTTTCTTCCACATCCACACTCTCCCTGGCCTCATGTACCTCCTAAATGCCTCAACCACTCCTAGATGCTATTGGCTCTCACAATATGCCAGGCCCAGTCTTTCTTCCGAGGTCTGGATCTACATATTGCACAGAGTAAGAGGATCTCCACCTCAGTGTCCCGAGGCTCCTTAAACTCAACACAGACAGGACTGAGCATAGCCTCCTACCGCCACTCAAGAGAAGGGTGGGTGTTGTCCTTAGTCACTATTACAGAGAATGGCAGCCTCATTTCTCTGGTCTGATCACCCCAAATAGAAATATAGTCTGGGAGAGGAATAGTACTCCACGACTCTTTTCTCTCCTTGAAAGCCTTAAACTTTTACACTTAACCAAGCTGTTCATTTCCCCTTTTCATGTGTCTCATCCCTTCTCCTAGTCATGCCGCTTTAGGTCAGCCCATCAGCTTTGCCAGACCATTGGAAGTCCCCTCACCTGTCTCACTGTCTCTAGTCCAATTCCCATCCAGTCTTCCTCCCTGTTACTACCAGACTTAATTTTCTTTCTTTTTTTTTTTTTTTAATTTATTTAACAGACAGAGATCACAAGTAGGCAGAGAGACAGGCAGAGAGAGGGAAGCAGGCTCCCTGATGAGCAGAGAGCCCGATGTGGGGCTCGATCCCAGGACCCTAGGATCATGACCTGAGCCGAAGGCAGAGGCTTTAACCCACTGAGCCACCCAGGTGCCCCCAGACTTACTTTTCTAAAGCACAAATGAGATCATATAATTTACATTTTTAAAAAGGTTTGGATATCTTCTCATCCACACAGGTTGGTGTAACAAGGAAAGCCATTTCTGGCTTGGGCACTCTTAATCTGTCCTCTCTCATTCCTTCTCACCTTCGCAGCTCAAAGATGATCTTCACTGTGAAACTGACTAGTCTTCATAGGCTCTGAACTGCTCCTATGTCCCATATCTTCCCACTAACATTAAAGTGGCTAAGAGGCTTCAGAATCTTGGCTATAAGGCTTATCAGATATTTGCCTTTAAATGTTACTTAATCTCTCTGTATCTTAGTTCTCCTTTGTAAAATTGATATAACGACAACATCTATCTATACACACATTCTGATAGCAGAATGTGTGTAAGGGGTGGTTCATCACACCCAAAAGTGATTCATGAGTTATTACCTGGCTGTTCTGTAATTCAACTCCATTCTGACACTATACCTGAGGATAGAATCAGATCTCACCACAAGTTAAGGGTTCATTCCTACAGAATTGTCCCCCTTTACTTCAGATAATAGTCACAAGTGCTTCTTACTTACTTACTTATTACTTACAGATAATAGTCACTGGTGCTTCTTACCAACCACTTATAAATCAGAGGTTCCCAGGACCCCATCTTCAGATTTGATTAGTTTGCTAGAGTGGCTTATAGAATTCAAAGAAACATTTTACTTACCACATTCCTAGTTTATTATAAAAGGATACACTCAGGAATAGCTAGATGGAAGAGATGCATAAGATAAGGTACGGGGCGGGGGGAGGGCAGCTGGGTGGCTCAGTCGGCTAGTGTCTGCCTTCGCCTCAGGTCATGATCCCAGGGTCCTGGGATTGAGTCCCGCATCAGGCTCCCTGCTCAGTGGGGAGTCTGCTTCTCCATCTCCCTTTCCCTTTCCCTCTCCCTCTATGGCTCCACCTGATTGTTCACTTGCTCTCTCAGTCAAATAAATAAAAATAAAATCTTAAAACAAACAAACAAACAAAAACAAGGTATAGGGAAGTGGTACAAAGGTTCCATGCTCTCTTCAGGCACAACACTCTTCCTGAATCTCCATCTGTTCACCAATCCATAAGATCTCTGAACCCTGTCCTTCTGGGTATCTAGGGAGGTTTCATTATATAACCATGATGGATTAAAGCTATTGATTTAACCTCTAACTTCTCTCTCCTCTGCAGATCTGGGGGCGATGGGGGGTGAGGTGGGGAGGTGGGGGTGGGTCTGAACATTCCAATCCTGTAATGACATGGTCAGTTCCTTTGTCAACTAGCCCCCATCCTTAGGTGATTCTCAAAATAACCTCATTAATTAATAAAAACACTTTAAGTCCCCTCATCATTTAAAACTTTCCAAGGGTTTTGGGAGCTCTGTCCCAAAACCTGCATTGAAGGCCAAATAAATATTTCTTATTTTAAGTTACAATATTGCAATCTCATAAAATCCTTCCTAGACTTAAGCAATAATTTATGTGAAAATAATTAACACAGTGTATAGCACTTAATAAGAATTCATCAAATGAATGTTGATTGTGATGATTATCATAATGGTTGGCATATGTATCTTCCCACTAGAAAATTATTTATATATCCTCAGCAGGCAGCACACTGGCACATAATAGTGATTCAATGTTTATTGAGTATATGACTGAGTGAATGGACACATAAATCAATATGTGAATCAACAAATTCTGTATTGACAAGTAGAAATCAAGTATTTGATTGGTGTCCAATAGGTCTTTCATAGACTTCATCATTGACTGCTAAGACTCATTTAAGCTCCAGTGTTTATCCAGTTCTCCTACCTCTATGACATAAAGAACGTAAAAATCAGTAATGAAAAAAAGATGACCACAACCCTTCTCTCACCTAGGAATATGCTGATAAAATGAGAATCTAATGAAGACCCAACAAATGTCAAGGATCTTACTTTGAAAATCTATATTAGTCAATGTTCTCCAAAGAAAGAGCTCTCTGTATATATATTTGCATACAATTATTTATTTAGTTATTTATTTTAACAAATTTATTTCTTAATTGTTTAAGTAATTGGTTCATGACATTATGGAGTTTGGCAAGTCCAAAATCTGCATTGTAGGCTGGCAGGCTTGAGACCAGGGAAAAACCCGTATCGTGATTGAAATCTAAATGTGGTCTTCCTGTCAGACACTCAGAAGGACTATGTTAGGAGGACTTTACGGCCCCCATGTTACAGATTAGAACATTCAAATGGAGAGCAATCTCAAAGCCACTTAGCAGTTAAGATGGAATTTGGTCCCTCATCTCCCTGATTACCAATCACAGTCACTGTCCATTAAACCACACGGTAATTCTCCAGTGATTTCCAAAGTCTCCTGAAAGAAAAATATAAGCAAATAACTTTACAGAAGTAAAGAGACTGTGAGCTAGTTGTTCTTTTCTTGTCGTCATTTTTGTTGTTCCTAATGGAATGGCTATAAAGAGCAAGATATTTCTGTCATGTTAACTCCTTTGTGGGACTTTAGAAAACAAGGACAAGCAAAGGAAACTGTAATTTCTCTGAAAGCAAATGGAAGACATGAAACTGATGTCTCTGTGGTTTTGACTTACAAGTTATAAAAAATAAAATAGAATAGAATTCTGACCAAGAACCTCTTTAGTTTTGCTCATATGTCTCCCGAGACATCTTTTAGCTTAAGATCCTAAAGAAATCTATTCTTGATCTCCAAAAAAGTGTCTAGGAGAAATAATATATTAAACCTTTGGGACCATGAAAATTTTGGTAGCTCAGTTACAGATCATGGTCCCATGGTGATAGATGACAGAGATGAGGCAAACCCACTGGCAGAAGAAGTTGAAGAGAAGTACAAGACTATAAAGGTCTCTGTGTGAGCATTTTGCCCTAGGCTAGCCTTACTTGTATTTTCCAGTCACTAACAAATTATGCACCAACTTTCGATAACAACTTCAAACTACATTTGGCAAGCACAGTTTAATTGTATTCCCTAAGTGCCCTTTAGCCAAGTCAAATATTTCTGTCGCTACCAGAGCTTCTATATGACTTGGATGTGGGGATATAGCAGAATGTTGTGGCTTATCTTTTACATAGAATTATTCACGTATACTTAAGATATTCTTGTCTCTTTTTTAAAAATTCAAGTATAATTAATATGCAGTATTACATTAGTTTCAGGTGTACAATATGTTGATTCACAATTCTGTACATTACTCAGTGCTCATGATGATAAGTTCATTCTTAATCCCCTTCACCTATTTCACCCTTTCTCCCACCCACCACCCCTCTGGCAACTAACTACCAGTTTGCTTTCTGTATTTAAGAGTCTGCTATTTTGTTTTTTTCTCTTTTTTTTCTTTGTTCATTTGTTTTGTTTCTTAAATTTCACATATGAGTAAAGTCATATAGTATTTGTTTTTCTCTGACTGACTTATTTCACGTAGCATTATGCCCTCTATGTCTATCCCTGTTGCTGCAAATGGACATTCTTTTCTATTTCTGTATATATTTTGTATCCCTGATAGCTGAGGGTACAGAGGTTTATTCTTCCAATCAGTTGAAGTTCTTTCAGAAGTCACTCACATCTTTGTTGATTTGGAGGAGGGATTGTGTAAGGTTTAATCAGTGAGACGTACAGTAGAATTCAGGCTACTAAAGCTAATAGAGAACCAGAAACAACGGCCTATATTAAATGATTAGTCTTTCTATTGAAGGGGAGCCAATATGTGACCCCAAAATATGCCACTTTGTCATGTAGGTTATTTTGAGTTGTAGGCAATCAAGACCCAGCAGATTCAGGAAAAACTTACCACTCCCTCAAGACCTAAAAGAATTTAGAGAGGGAGTCTGGCTCAAAGAGAGAATTATTACCAGAGATAACTTTTATCTGAATGACCTCTTTATATGTCAGACAAATGTCTAATTACCAAACATCTGTTCTTCTTATTGTCTTGTGAATTACCCTCCTCTCCTTTGAAGCCCCAGTCTCCTATCCCATTCTAACTATGGTGTATAAACCTCAATTGGGGTTTGTCCTTGGGTCTCACATTCTTATGGGGATCCCATACGTATATAATTAAATTTGTTATTCTGCTGCTTATCTGTCTTATACCAATTTACCAGCCAAAGAATGTAGAAGAGTAAAGAAAAAAATTTTCCTCCCCTACACTGGCAAACTCTTCTTTCTTGTTATTAGTGAGTTTTAGAGTTAGGGTTGCTCAGCCACTCAACATTGATGAAGACTAGAGTTTGCAAAATAACTGAAACAAGCATGAAGGTGCAAAAAAGAATGATAAAAACACACAAGAAGAACATAGCTGCACTTATCAACTTTCAGCCACAATTTAGAAATTTGTGCTGAAAGTGGAAAACTGGAAGGACATTAACCTAAACTCCTTTCTTATTTCCAGAAACCTGAAAGAACACATATTTACATTGTAGCTGACAGGAGGAAAACTGAGGGGGAGAGAGAGAGAGAGAGGAGAGAGGGAATACAAGCAGGAGCAGTGGGAGAGGGAGAAGCAAGCTTCCTGCTGAGCAGGGAGCCTGATGTGGAGCTGGATCCCAGGACCCTAGGATCATGACCTGGGCCAAAGGCAGACACTTAACG
This sequence comes from Mellivora capensis, assembly GCA_004024625.1. Taxonomy (NCBI): domain Eukaryota; kingdom Metazoa; phylum Chordata; class Mammalia; order Carnivora; family Mustelidae; genus Mellivora; species Mellivora capensis. The sequence continues at coordinate 20,457 of PISX010015267.1, read as the reverse complement.
ACTGAACCACCAGGCACCACTAGACTGGTTTTGTATCACTATTGAAATAATGAGTTGAACATTTCATCTGAGTGAAGTTATTTGTTTGGTTAACCAGCTTTGGATGTCTGTTACAGTGAACAAAATGCACATGCCACCTCCTCATCATAGTTTCACAACAACAGCTCTGGTAGCCTGTCACCAAACTGAATGATGAAATAGCAAAATCACAAGGGAAACAATTTTTAGGGAGTAACTCTAACTTCCTGGAGTTATCGCGACTCTTTTCTCAACAGTTGTACTTAAAGTGTTAGCTAGGTCTCAATCAAATAAGTAAAATGATTATTGATTTTGACTAATAGAGATTTTAGGGCCTAACAGGTTTATTCAGTTGTATTCTTTAAAGTAATCATGTCATAGAACAAATTCAATAAAACAATACATATATGATCTATAGGCGCTCTATAGGTCAAGAGACTAAACTCTGAAAACAAAAATGACTAAAATTTTCAAAAATAAGATTCTATTTCAAGATGTGGCAATGCAGCAGCTATTTCTCTTTAAAGAGATTGGAAACTACAAGCAGAGGGTCCCAGATTCTGGGAAATACCCTCTGGGGTGCAGCTACACGCCTTTTTACTTATGTTTCCTACTCAAGGAGTGACAACAATCCATGTCAAAATATTTTAGAATATTTTTAGTTTAAAAATATAGAACAATTTTTATGCCGGTCATCATGAATCTCTTCACAGAAGCAAGTATCTATTGATCAATGATGTGATACTACACAAATGCTAGGTGCAAAGAAATTCAAGGCAAAGTAAGGGTTACCATGTCTCGCTCCCTAGAAGACTGGAAGTATGTCCTCCCAAAGTAGATCCTAGGGAAAGATCTTGATAGTATGATGGTATGATAAGATAGTATGATAGTATGATAAGTATGATGGTGTATTTACTCTTAAACGCAAGCTCCTCAGTTTCCCTTTAGGAGTATTGAATAAATATGGATGGGTGGACTGATAGATATTCAAATGTATATTATCATTCAAAACCTTGCCATATGAAGTTGCATACATTTTTATAACGATGCTCACCACATACTTGGAATTTTGGGGGGGGAATTGCCCCCTCAAACAAATTTATTAGCCACAAACATACCTTCTGTTCATAAGTATAGTTTTTAACCAAATAAATAAATAAATAAATAGCATCCAAATTAATTATAAATTCAGCTTATCAAGCATCAGTTCAGCTGAATAGTTAAGAAAATGCAATCCTTTCTGAAAAACAAAATATCTGCTGGTTCAATAGTTGAACAGTTCAATAGACTGTTCAATAGTGATGTGAAAGGTGATACCGAAATAGAATTTCATGTACTTTGTAATAGTATTATAGCAGTGGCAGAAATCTCAGAGATGAACCACGAGAGACTGTGGATTCTAAGAAACAAACAGGTTTTGGAGGGGAGGGGGAAGAGGGGTTGGGTGAGTCTGGTGGTAGATATTATGGAGGGCACATATTGCATGGCGCACTGGGTGTGGTGCATAAACAATGAATTCTGGAACACTGAAAAGAAATTTAAAAAAAATAATAAATAAAAATAAAACTACACCAGAGATAGTAAGAAGTATAAATATACACACCTCTCAAAATAATTATTCTGAAAAAAATCATTTGTTTAGAGTAGTCATTATAGTGTCAAGATTAAAAGTACATGTAGAACCTTGGGCAAATTATTTTATACATTGTGGCTTAATTTCTTCATCAAAGAAGTGAAAATAATTATACTTACATATTGTCTTATCCCATGAGACTACTGCATGTGGAAATATTGTTAGTGGGTTATGAAAATGCCTCACACTTGCAAAGCATTCAGGAATGTTCCCTATTATTTAGAAATAGGTGCCTTATAGTAGTCCTACTTTGCAGAGACCGTGCACCAAAATTCGTTCAAATTACAAACTCTGTGAAAGTTCCTTTTGGATACATTCAGTTATTGAAAATGTGAAACAAAATTGAAAAGATGCTTTGGATCCCATCAACCAAAGTTTGGGAGTTGAACCATGGCTTTCTCAAATCTGAGGATGGAGCTTTGTATCACCACGTCAGGACTGTTTGATTCTGCATGCACTAGCATGTGTTAAAAATCTAACTTTGTCTTTAGATTTTGACTGATATAATTGTCTGTATTCTCTAACAGTGCAGTGCTCTTGCACATATGCACACATGTTATTAATCAATTATATTTATTTATGCACATTGTCATTCTTTAAAATTCTAAGAGTTCTACAAGACTAATTGTGAGAAATAAATTAAATGCTTAATATTTTCCAGAGTCATGCATATTAAGCTCCTTCAATGTATAATTTTTATGTTCACGTCCATGATGGTTAATTTTATGTGTCAACTTAATTAGGCCACAGTATGCTAGAATATTTGGTTTAACATTATTTCTGGGTGTGTCTGTGAGGTTGTTTCTGGATGAGATTAGCATTTAAATCAGTGGACTGAGTAAAATAAATTGCTCTCCTTAACGTGGGTAGAATAATCACCCAATACTTTGAAAACCTGAATAGAACAAGAAGGTGGAGAGGGAAAATTTATTTTCTGCCCAACTGGCTGAGCTGGGATATCAGTCTTCTCCTTCCCTCAAACTGAAACATACACCATTCCAGGATCCTGGTTCTCAAGTCTACAGACTTGGACTAGAACTACACCATCAGCTTTCTTCAATTTCCAGCTTGTAGATCATGGAACTTCTCAGCCTCCATAATCATGTGAACCAATTCCTTATATATATCTTTCATAAATCTCATATTATATTTCGTTTTATTTCTTTAATATTAAGTCTTGCATATATAAGATTTATAAAATTTCTTTGGTGAACCCTGATTATTATAAGCTTCTATGTCCCTGGAGAGCATGTTCAAGTGCTAAGCTTTAGACATTTTCCATTGACTTTCTTTCTGTGAAAAAGGAAGATTGAGTTAGTCCACATACATCCACTCCCATAAGCCCAACACACTCATACACAGAAACTTCACTCTGTCCATCAATCCATAATAGTTATACTGTAATTTTGTTTAGAACAATGATCAGTGTTAATGATCCGAAGTTGAGCAATATGGACAATAATTATTTTTTTCCTTCCTGCAAAACATTTGTCTTTTCCTGAAGTTTATATTTGCTTTGCTTTGTTTTTGTTTAGCTTACTATCCTCTTATCTTTGAGTTATTTCCAGATGCTGTACCAAGCACATAAATCTCCTCTTTTTATGGTACATTTAAACACATTAAGTATCCTAAAAATTTAACCTTAAAAAAAATTCTTTCTTCACTCATTCTGTTTTGCTCCAAAGTACAAAGCAGTTGATCTAGGCCTACTGGAAAGCTGTAGTCTTTGGACTTCTTTCCCATGTTCTGGGAATTCCTGTTGCCTCCTTCCTGAGCTGGATCCTATGGGTTCTTGTTTTCTGGTTTCCTCCCTGAATTCAGTGGAACTGCCTCTTGAAAATGTTACATGGTTATGGAAGATAATACTTTTTGAGTTCTTTCATATGTTAAATTATCTTATTCCTAATCTCACACTGAATAATTGTCCTGGGTAATATAAATGTTTGGCTGTAGATCATTTTTGGAAAAAAGTTTTGGAAGTATTTCTCTGGTGTCTTCTGATATTCTCCTTAGAAATTTGATCACATGCCGATATTTCAACCCTTGCATAAATCTTTCTATCTGGAAGCTTCTAGATTTTCTTTGCCTAACCTGCTCTAAAATTTCGCAAGTATACTTCTTGGTCTAGGCCTATTTTCACTCACTGTGTAGAATACTTAGTGAGCTCCTTTAATTAAGAAACCTCTATTCTTGAGAGCTAAAATTATTTTAAATATATCTGTCTTTGATCATTTACTTCTGCCTATTTTTTCCATTTTCTTATTCTGAAACTCCTATTCTTGGGATGTTGGAAGACTTAAATTGATCCATCTATTTTTTAATCTTTTTTATCTTATTTCATATCTCTGTTTTTTTGCTCTGATTCCTGGGTTTCTTCAATTTCATCTTCCAAATTTTCAACGGAGTTTTTAATTTCTGTCAACATATTTTTAACTTCCAAGTGTTCTTTTGTATTTTCTGAAATGCTTCATAGTATACAACTTTTTGGTCTATGCTTTGATCATCCCTCAGAAGAACAACCATATTCCAAGATTTTCTTCTGTTTATATATTACTCATTTTTATTTTTAAATTGTATTGCTATCATCTTCTATCCTTTTCCATTTATCTTTGTGGGTTTATTGTTTTTCAATTAATGTATTTCCCTGCCATTTCTTTAAGAGTTAAGGGTTAAGTTTTAAGTCAAATTCTGCATTCATTCCTCCATATTTATCCAATACATATATGCTAGTCTCAAAAGTCTTTCTCCAGCTCTCATGCTCAAAAGCATGCCTCCCTTTGCAAACGCTTAAAAAAAAAAAAAAAAAAAAGATGTACTTGCCTATTTGAGAGTGAGTGAGGGGAGGGGCAAAGGGAGAGGGAGAATTAGACTCCACTGAGCAGGGAGTTCTACATAACCCTGAGTCATGACCTGAGCCAAAATCAAGGGTCAGACACTAAACCGACTGAGCCACCCCAGTACCCCTGCAAATGCATCTTGATTACCTATATGTTCTATGCTAGCTCTGTCTAATAGATGCTCAAAGTAAGCCACAAATGCAAACGACATATCTAGTCAAATCTTCTAGAAGCCACATTAAAATTAAAAAGACACATACAATTAATTTTAGCAGAAAATTTTATTTAATTCAATATATCCAAGATATTATTTTAACATGCAATCAACATGAAATGATTGAGACCTTTTACATTTCTTTCATACTAAATCTTTAGAATTTCATGTGTATTTTACATTTATACTGCCTTTCAACATGAACCAACCACATTTCAAGTTTTTAATAAACGTGTAACTTGTGGGTACCATATTAGGCACCATAGTTCTAGGCACTTGCAACACAAAATCTAGTAAGTATGGCACTAGTCCCCAAATAGCTTATGGCCAAATAAGTCAGACACACGAGTTGGCAGGGTGGGGGGAGAAAGAAAGAAAAGAAAAGAAAGGAGAGCACTGTCTGATAACGGCAGTGATAAAAGTTTGTCCATTTAAAAAAAAAAAAAAAGCTTCTAAATAAGATTGCAGTTCCAGGAAAGCATTGTTGAGGAAGGGCTACTTACTTGGTATACTAAAAGTAAGTTCATATTATTAAAGAGTACATGCAGGGCACAATGCTGAAGAGTTAATCAGTGACAGATTTTATCAACATTGTAGGCTAGCCTAAAGGAAATTTAACTTGAAATTAGAGGGAAAAAAATAAATACTTTAAACTGGAAATATTGTGATCAGATTTGTGTTGGTGAAAATATTCAAGTTGTATGGTGGATACTAGATGGGAAAAGAGCCAGGTTGGAAGTAAAGAGATGAGATAAGAATCTTGGGCTGTTAGCCAGGCACAGGATGGCATGAATGAGCCAACAGCAGCAGTTGTTGGAGGAAAGGAAGGTGGAACAGACTGGAAACCCTGGAACAAGGTAGACTCATAACTTCGTGACTGGTTAGGTGGGATCAGAGGATAAAAGCAAGAGGAAGTGAGTGGGAGACACTATTATGACCCTTCATTTCTGATGTTGGGAGTGGGGAAGAGGTTTTCATACACCAAAATATGAATGGCAGGAGCAAGAGCAATAGTTTAAGGTTAACAATAATACGGTGCTTTGGGGATATGATTTTTGGTTATAAATTCCAGTAGAAACACCCATTCAGTAGCTAATGTGGGTCTGGAGCTCAGCAGAAATATGGAGTGATAGGTATGACAGTATATACACATACAAGAATTTTCAGTGACCTAAAGTAAGCTAAGATCTCAGACACAATGTGGATGTTTTTAAAAGAATGAAAAGTGGAATAAAGTGAAAGGACACTGTATGAGAGTCATTTTAATGCAAACACTAAACATATATGTGCAACAAGATAGAAATGAAACACTTTACCAAAGACTTGCCTGTATATTTTACTTGGCAAGATGTTAAATTTTCCATGCTGACAATATAGTAGATAAGTTTCTTAAATAAACTCAGGAGACAGCCAAAGCACTATTATTAAATTTTCTGAAAAGATGATTTAGAAGCTATTTGTATAGTTCACCAACATATGTTCAAAGTGAGACCACATAGCTGAATGAAGGGAAGGTTTGTTGCACTGGGCACCTTATGTGAAGTTTGTGTCCCTCTGTGTTGTGTTTACTTTTTTTTTTTTTTTTTTAAAGATTTTACTTACTATTTGAGAGAGAGTAAACAAGCAAGGGGTGAGAAGCAGCAGAAGGAGAGAGAGTAGCAGACTCCCCACTGAGCAGGGATCCCAATGTGGAACTCAATCTCGGGACCCTGAGATCATGACCTGAGCTGAAGGAAGAATCTTAACCGACTGAGCCTCCCAGGCACCCTGTGCTTTGTTTACTTTTAACAATTTGACGCTAAATGAGAGGGTACCTTCCTCCTGAGAACAAATCCATGGTGTCTTCTCCAGGACCATTCTCCAGCTCTCCACTTAGAGTTAGCCTCAGACTCCACAGATTTAAGGGTTCAGTCCCACAAGGCAGGCTCCGACTTCAGCAGCCCAGTTGCAAGGCCCGTGACTCCCATACTTCAGACTGACCAGCTATAATTCGAGGGTTCTCATGATGCCTTCCTCAGGTTCGACAGCACTAGAACAGCTGACAGAACTCAGGAAAGCCTTTTATTTACCATTATACTAGTTTGCCCCTTAACCACAGTTTTTATTTTCACAGTTTCAGTTACCTGTGGTCAACAGCATTCCAGAAGCAGATGACCTTTCTTCTGATTTATGTCAGAAGGTCAACAATAGCCTAACGAACTATGTCACAAGGTCTGTGTCATTCCCCTCACTTTATCTCATCATGTAGCTATGTTATCCCACATCAAGAAGGAGACATTTCGGGACGCCTGGGTGGCTCAGTTGGTTAAGCAGCTGCCTTTGGCTCAGGTCATGATCCCAGTGTCCTGGGATCGAGTCCCACATTGGGCTCCTTGCTTGCCAGGGAGCCTGCTTCTCCCTCTGTCTGCCACTCTGTCTGCCTATGCTCGCTCTCTCTCTCTCTCTCTCTCCCTGACAAATAAATAAAATCTTAAAAAAAAAAAAAAAAGGAGACATTTCATATCATCAAGAAGAAGATATTTTGAGAGACAGTGACCACATTCACATAACTTTTGTTCCAGTACACGTTTATAAGCGTTCTACTTTATTATCAATTAGTGTTCTAATCTGTTGCCATGCCTAATTTATAAATTAAACTTTATCATAGGCATGTATGTATAGGAAATATATAGGGTTTAGTACTATCAATGGTTTCAGACATCCACTGGGAGTCCTGGAATATATACCCAATGAATAAGGAGGGCACTACTGTACTGGCTTATTACAAAGGATACAACTCAGGGATATCCAAAGGGAAGAGATTAGCATAGGGAAAGGTATGAGTGAAAGGGCTTGGAGATCCAGTGTCCTTTCCAGGAAGACCACCCTCCCAATATCCTGATATATTCACCAACTTAGAAGCTCTCCAAACCTTACTTTCTGGGGTATTCTGGGAGTTTCATTACATAGATATAATTAATTAAATCACTGGTCACTGGTATTGAACTCAATATCTATCCCTTTTCCTTTCCCTGGAAGTTGTGTGGTAGGGCTACAATATTCGGCCCTCTAATCACATGGTTGGTTCCTTGGTCAATGATCCTGAAGCTCTCCAAGAGCCCCCCAAGGGCCATCTCAATACGTAAATTCAGGTATGGCTGAAAGGTATGAGCTTATTAAGAATAACAGAAAGACTCTTCTCTCACCATTGTCACTCAGGAAATTCCTAGTGTTTTAGAAGCTCTGTAGGAGGAACCAAAGACCAAATAAATATTTCTTATCACAGTTCCCCTGAGTTCTCTCCAGAGCATTCTTCAGCATCTTGTTACCTTACAAAGTTCAACACCTTGATAATCTCCCTTCACAGGAAACAATATTAAATTTGAAAGCATTTAGAATAGTTTGCTCTACTAGATTATGTGAGACATTTAAGCATCACTTCCATTACTTTAATTATGTATTTGAAGTTAAAGCAATAGCAACAGTAACAAACACCAATTGAACACGTACCATGTGTGAGGGGCATGAAGGTGCACGTAAATGCCTCACACCATTTAGATTGTTTAATTTCTCTCATAAACAAGCCAGTCACATAGGGGCTGTTTTGATGCCCATGTGAATTTATTTTGCTCCTTGCTCTCAGACCCTTTCTTCCCCTTCCTGCTCTTCTGTGTTGGGTAGAAAAGCAGCATTTCCCAAGCACTGTAGCCTTGGTTTCTGGCTGGGTTCAACCAGTGAGAGGCACTGGAGATCAGAGCATGGAAGAAAAGCGAAGTGAAACTATTTCTCCCTGGAGCTTTAGGCTGCTGCAACCTCCTTTCAAAAAGGTAGCTCTTGCTGGGTACAACCAGCAGCACCTTCCACGGAGTGGTTCCCCCTCTACCCAGGACCTGAGACAACCCAGAGATTAGCACAGCAGAAAGCCACCAACCCTCGGGATAGAAGGGCAATAGGAGGTGGCATTCCCAAAAGTTAAGAGTGTGAAAGAGGATCCAATTGTCCCCTGAACTACCTCCATTCTGACTTTAGTCTGTTTCTTCTAACTGATTAAATTCTTCTTTCCAGCTTATCTCTTAACTCTGGCAAAAGGCCCTTCAGGCAAAGCATTTTCTGAAGGGAACCTAAACTACTCCCTCAAGGAACAACTGCCCTGACCCCAGCAAGACCTCTAATGACTGACCCCAAGACAACTACCAATCTGACCTTTCCTGCCTAGATGCACGTACCCACATACTTTCCTTTCACATTTTTCTTAGATTAACCCAGAAGTATTTTCAACACTTCAGAGAGAGATTTCAGGACAGTAGTCCACTGTCTTCCACATGTTGGCCTCACTGAAATAAATCCGTATTTTGCCGCCAGTCGTCTCTCTCTGCCTTCAGGTTTTGTCTGAGGTGAGTAGCTGAACTTGGTCTGTTTGGGACACCTGGAGCAGGTGCTCTTGGACCCTTTGGGCTCCAGTTACGAGTATTTCTGCTTTCCTAACCGAACAGTGATATATGTGGAATATATGACTTATATGCTTACTTAATATTCAAGAGAAGAGAAGATAATGCTTTAGGAATCTGAGAGCCTAAAACTAATAATCTCCCATGGCTAGAAAGTGATTGAACTAGAGTTTGATCTCAAGTAAAGAGGTGCAGGATTCTACACTCTTACACTGACTGATGTGAACTGAGCTCAAAACTATACTGTGGTTAAGGACAAATTCCCCTCTATCCTTCCACCCCTATAGTAAAAAGACAGATTAACAGGAGAAAAACAGAACTTGAATAACAATACCCCTCTTATCTATGGGAGGTTTGCAAGAAAGCTGAGTAACTCCTTGAATTGGCCCAAGCAACCACCTTAAACATCACCTTCAGCTTTAGACAAAAGAAGAGATTGGGGAGAGGGTAGAGCCCAGTTATGAGAGGTTACCAGTAAAAGCACAGTTAACAAAGCTAAGGTTGTTATGAAGATGTAAATCATTGCCTTCTCCACTGACAAAAGCTTGTAGAGATTTGGAGCCATTCTTCTCTTCCTGGTACAAAGAGGGAGATACCCTTCCCCGTGGAGATTTTCCTTATAGTGCCAATGTCTTTTACAAAAGGGTAACTTCTACTCTGTCCAGAGTGTCTTCTACAGTCTGCAGTTTCTTAAAAATAACCAGCTGAGAATCAACTTTATGCCAAAGAGGCATATTTTGGGGTAGCGTAATTTGCTCCTACATAATACTAATTGAAATTAAGTGATATAACAGAATACACTAGACTATGCCGGACTAAACTGTGAAGGGATGATCACACCTCACATTCATGTGTCACTTCTTATGTGTCAGACATTGTTCCAAGACTTTATATGTATAGATTTACTTAATCCTCATTACAGCCATATGAGGTAAGTACTATTATTAACCTCTTTTTACTATTTTTTTTTACAGCAGTTAAGAATGGACATTACATTTCAACTTCAAAAAAGTACTTTCATACATATTTTCTCTCTTTTGACTGGTTATAACCTCTCATTCTGCATTCATCATATGGTGCTCTATTAGTTTTCCATTGCTAATATAACAAATGACCACAAATTTAGTGGCTTGAAACAACACATATTTATTATCCTCTAGTTCTGTAAGTCAGATATCTGACACGGGCTTCCCTGGCCTAACAGCGGGCTGTTGGCAAGACAGCATTCCTCCTGGAGGCCCTTGTATAGAATTTGTTTAGTCTTTTCCAGCATCTGAAGTAGAAGGTTCATGTCCCCTTTCTTCCATCTTCAAAGCCAGCAACAGCAGGTCAAAATCCTCTCACTCTAATTCACTTTGAATCTCTTCTGCCTCCCTTTTCCACTTCTAAGGGCCTTTGTGATGACATTGGTCCCTTCTGGAAAATCCAGGATAATCTCTCTATTTTAAGGTCACCTATCACATCCTTAATTCCATCTGTGATCTTAACTTTCCTTTGTCAATAATATAATGTATTCACTGGTCCCCAAGATTTTAACTTGGACATTTGGAAAGGGAGGCAGCATTATGCTATTTACCACAGCTGTCTTATATCTTTATATGATAAGCTGATTATTTCCCTGCTAAATTCTGGGTTCTTCACAAGCACATCTTAGATGTCTCTGATTTCTTTATAGTCCCTTGCACAAAACAAACAATCAGTAAAGTGAAGTACCTGCTTCCTTTATTGATGCTGGTCTACCGAGAACTTGTTCTGTGTTATATGGTAAGAAACTCCAACACAACACACAGAAAACTTGAGGTAAATTGTGCTTCTCTTATTTGTCCTATACAGATCAGTCATAAATGTATGTAGACTACAAGCTAGTGAGTACCTCCAACTATTGCTGAAGTGGATGAGCAAGAACATTAGTATCAGCCCATAAAATCATAGAGAAGTGAAAAAAAGAGCCAATAAGTGATGCCAAACTGTAGATGACATTGCAAAATGGCAGCTGCTTCCATGTGACCTGAGTTGGACTGCAGTCTGGAAGAATTTTAGTAACATATTTTCTGAGATTTCTCTCCATGGGTGTGCTCAGAAATGGGCCCTTCCCATCTCTCAGCCCCACAGCTGAGATGTTGAACAATCTGTTTTAGTTCTTTCAGGTACAAGCAAGTTTGTGAACGCTTTTAGGACAAGAGTTCATCTGAGGTATGATGCAATAGTTTGTAGTTGAGGAATCTATATTTCCGTATCTCTCATATGCAGTATAATGCATACAATAGGTTTGTCACTCTGAGGAAGAATTAGAAAATCAAATATAACAGCAGAGGATTATCTAAACCATGTGGGAAGAAAGAGAAAGGAAGTGAAAGAAACAAAGGAAGGTGGACTTTGGATTCACAAAGTCAACAGGCAAACCAAAGGCCTGCTGGGAAACTCTCAGAACTTTCATGCCCATGTTATAAGAGCATGAAATTAGCTTAGAAATGGCAACATGTGAGGTAAGAGGGAATAAATGGGGTGAAAACTAGCTACCTCCTTTCTGTGTGGTGTGGTGTATGCCAGGCTGAAGAGGAGAGTTCACTGTGCTTGGCTTCCTTGTTGCCTCATGGGATGTGAACCTAGGAAAAGCCTGACAGCATCCATCGTCTTGACATGGTACACTAGTGAAATTGGAAAGACTTTAGCCACCTGGTCCAAAGCCTCCACATTACAGATGAGAAAGTCTAGAGAGCTTATATTCTTGCCAACACTTACATAGCCTGTTCGTGAGAGAGGCAGGCAAAATACCCTGTGTCCTTAATCTTAGAGCTCCTTTGGCTACTTTCTATTCTGAAATCAGTTTTAGGTATGTAAAAAACTGCCAACTTTATTTATAAACTAGTTTCTAGAAGTACCACTCCAGGTTTTAAGCATGTAACTGGTGAAAGGGAAATCGTCAAAATACAAGATCCTTTGGGATAAGAAGGACATGAATATAATACCAGAGCAAAGTGTTGCCTTAAATGCAAAGAACACACTTGCTTAAACTAGTGATTATCCCTCCTTGCTAGAGTGTTTATACATCTGGTTTTGTCTTATGGGCTGATCTGTCCTCTTTTAGTTCTAAACTTAAAAGCAGAAGAATCACTGCCTTCACATAGCTTTTAAACAAATAGGAACAAAAAGAGGAAAATCAATCGTTACGAAAGAAGGTCTATTTTCTTATTGGCAAATGTGTTCTGTAACTTTTGCCACCATATCTCTGGCACTTTATTTCATCCTAGGTTCCATGGACCCTGATTGCTGCTAAGTTTCCCCAAGAATAGAATTTCCTTCATGTTAATCCAACTGTATTTGGCTCTTATTCTTGGCATTGGTTCCTGGAACGCAATGGACTTGGACCTCCTTCGAGGTATCTGATGTTGAGAATAGAATGTGACACCTTTGGGTTAGAATTTATCCAAACTGTTGGATCCCAAGGGGGTAAATGACATCACTTTCCTATTTCTGAAGATTTGACAACTGGTCACTCATATATGATGGTGAAGGAGAAGATTTCTTTTTCCCACATACATCTCAGAACTGGCACCTATAAAGCATTTTGTTTAATTGAGCTTTGGTTGGTCTTGGACAGTACATGGCCCAGTAGAATGAGACCATTTGTCTGGTTAAGGTGAAAATCCTAGGCATAAATCTGTAATTCTGACTTCTTGAAAATATATTAACCATTTTCCCTTAAGTCATCTAATTGTTGCCACCTATATAGGTAATAGTATTATAATAAGTGATCCACATCCACTAGAAAAATAAATCTTCTAAGACTGGCAAAGTGGAAGGCTATAAGGAGCTGTGGTCCTTGGTGATCTGGTTTAACTTTCAAAACAATAGTAGGCCACACCTCTGAACTTATTTTTAGGTGGGTAATAATTATCTTTTTACTTTCATCCACTGTCTCTTTTGGTTTTACCTACAGCTGAAAATATTCTTCATCAATACAGAGTATAAATAATAAATAAATGTTATATAATTTTTGGATCTTATATTTATAAATAATTATTTTATATTTAAAATTTGACTTGCATTATTCTTATTTTCTGGCATAGATATATTTAAGCAATAATTTCTATTATACTAAGTAATAATTTCTCTTTTTAATTTTCTTAAACAACTTAAGGCAGTATTCATATCCTTGATAAAATATTGAGTTAAAATATTTTGGTGAAAAAGACACTAATATGATGGAGTTAAAGCATTTGTTGAAAAAGCTAAATGTGCAGTGACTGACTACTCACTCATTTACCTTTTTATGGTGCTTTCAGACCCAAGAGACAGATCTTCCTTTTCACCATTCACCTAAGTTCATAGAACTGTCTACTATAATTCACTTTTCTGATATCTCATGTAAGATTTTCAAACCTCTAATTTACCCTGAAGTAAACTAGTAGGGATTCCAGAATAAGAGAACAAAGACATGAAGAGAGAAAATTATTGAAGAAATAATTCAAGAATCCATTCACAATTGAAGGGTGCAAAACTTCTGTCTTAAAATTCCTACTCAATGCCCCATAAAAGAAATTTTTAAAAATCCACACTGAATCACAACAGCATGGAATTATATAACATAAGAGGCTAAAATGAAATTTCTAATATCTTACCCTGTGGGGGTGCACAGGTCACACTCAAGGGAAAAGCAGTCAAAAGTTCACTGGATGTTAGAAGACAATGAGATAATGTCTTGGAAATCGAAGGAAAACTCGTTGCTAAGCAATGTATGGAACTATGACTATTCACAAATCATCTGATTCTCTTCTCTTTCTTGGCATGTTGTAAGATTTGCACTTTTATCTTTAATATTAAATGGGTTGTTGGCACTTGCTTTGGTCAATTAAATATGAATAGAAGTCATTTATATGACTTCTATGTGGAAGACGCATGATGTGTCATGCTCCCTTAGCCTACCTGGATAAGTATATTCATGTGACTTCCTTAGCCAGTAAAATATAAATGGAAGTAAGTATGTCATTTCCAGGTGGCTTTTTTTCAGAGATAATGTATGATATTACCATTTCTCTGCTTTCATAATTGCAGAAGCATTTGTTGAGATGGAGCCCCATTGGATTGGGACTCTGACTATAATGAGCTGAACTCCTTTTCAGTCTGCACTGGACATGGAGCTTGAGTAAAAAAATAAGTTTTTATGTTAAATCGCTGAGGTTTGGGGGCTGTTTGTCAAAGCAGCATGATCTAACTTTTCTAAGCTGATAAAACCAGGTCATCTCTAACCAGGCAAATTATCACTGAAGAATGACGTATGATAAGACATTTCAAACAGGCAAATAATCAGAAAGCTTACTCCTATTTTTTTTTAAGTTTAATTCCAGTATAGTCAATATACAGTGTTATATCAGTTTCAGGTGAACCCAATACAGTGATTCAACAATTTGATGTATTACTCTGTGCTCTTCCTGATAGTTCACTCTTAATCCCCTTCACCTATTTCACACACTCCCCCACTCACTTCCCCTCTGATAACCATTGGTTTGCTCTCTACAGTTAAGAGTCTGTTTTCTGGTTTGTCTCTTTTTTTCTTTGTTCATTTGTTTTGTTTCTTAAATTCCACATTTGAGTAAAATCATGATATTTGTCTTTCTCTGACTGACTCATTTCACTTAGCATTATACTTTCTAGATTCATAGATGTTGTTGCAAATGGAAAGATTTTACTCTTTTTTATGGCTAATATTCCATTGTATACACACACTACATCTTCTGTATCTATCATCTATTGATGGGCACTTGGGCTGCTTCCATATTTAGCTATTATAAATAGGGCCACAATAAACATAGGGATACACATATTTTTTCCAAATTAGTGTTTTTGTATTCTTAGGACAGATACTCAGTAGTGAAATTATTGGATCATATGGTAGTTCTAGTTTTAATTTTTTGAGAAACCTCCATACTGTTTTCCACAGTGTACACCAGTTTGCATTCCTACCAACAGTGCACAAGGGTACCTTTTTCTCCACACCCTCACTAATATATGTTGTTTCTTGTGTTTTTTGATATTAGCCATTTTGACAGGTATAAGATGATATCTCATTGTGGCTTTGATTTGCATGTCTTTGATGATGAGTGATGTTGAGCATCTTTTCATGTGTCTGTTGGCCATCTGTATGTCTTCTTTGAAGAAGTGTCTGTTCACATCTTCTGTCCATTTTCAAGTGAGTTATTTGGTTTTTTTTGGAGTTGAATTGTATAAGTTCTCTATATATTTTTGATACTAAACCTTTATCACATGCATCATTTGCAAATATCTCCTCCCATTCAGTCAGTGATCTTTTAGTTTTGTTGATTACTTTCTTTTCTGTGCAGAAACTTTTTATTTTCACATAGCCCCAATAGCTTATTTTCATTTTTGTTTCCTTTGCCTCAGGAGGCATATCTAGAAAAATGTTGCCATGGCCAATGTCAGAAAAGTTCTGCCCCGTGCTCTCTTCTGGGATTTTTATGGTTTCAGATCTCACATTTAGGACCTTAATCTATTTTGAACTCATTTTTGTGTGTGGTGTTAAGAAAGTGGTTCAGTTTTGGGGTGCCTGGGTGGCTCACTGAGTTAAAGCCTCTGCCTTCTGCTCAGGTCATGATCCCAGTGTCCTGGGATAGAGCCCCGCATCGGGATTTCTGCTCAGCAGGGAGCCTGCTTCCTCCTCTCCCTCTGCCTGCTTCTCTGCCTGCTTGTGATCTCTGTCTGCCAAATAAAGAAATAAAATCTTTAAAAAATATAAAAAATAAATAAAAAAAGAAAGTGGTTCAGTTTTATTATTTTGTGTGTAGCTATCCTGTTTCCCAACACTGTTGAAGAGACTGTCTTTTTCCCATTGAGTATTCTTTCTTCATTTGTTGAAGATTAATTGGCCATGAGAATGTGGGTTTATTTCAGGGCTCTCTATTCTGCTCTATTGATATATGTGTCTATTTTTGTGTCACTACTATAGTGTATTAAGACTCCCAACTCTCCCATAGCTTTTTCAACAAAACCTACTTATAAAATCTTTCCCCCAACTCAAAACATTTGGACCTTTCGCATCAGGAGTTTGGGGAGTTAATTGGTTTTGGTTGCTAGATAGATTTTAAATGTTAATAATCTTGAGAATTTAAAGGAAAAGTTTGGCTAATGGAATATGGTATCAGGAAGAAGAGAGATGAGATGCAGTAAAGAATGGGGGAAATAATACTCCTATCTTAAACTGAGATGTGGAAAGTTAGTAGGAAAAAAGAAATAAAAGCTTATAGTAGTTAAAAAGCTAACTACTTAAGGAACAAAAAATAATAACAAAGCTATCAACATCCAGAGGATGAGATGCAAGACAAGTAAGGTTTTTTATCTAAATCATAGGCTTTCATACTGGGAAACCAATAGATTTTGTCTGGATAAATGGATATATAGTAATAAAAAATCACATTGGAAAATCAAAATACAAACCATTAAGAAGGTTTTCTTTGTTGTGTGAGGCTGTCATTGGTTGGAAGGAGGAAGAAGGCCACTGCTTTTATTCATACTCTTCTGTGTTATTGGATGACTAAACTTGCATATGTGTGTATTTGATAAAGCATAACTTTTAGAAAACAGGCATCAATACTTGCTGAATGAGTGAATATAAATTATTGTGTGATTATGATTATATAAAGTAATCTAAATAAATGAGAGAAATCTCATCTTTTTAGAGGCAAACCATTAAGAGTCAAGAAATTTTTATTTTATTTATTTACTTTATTTATTTTTTAAAGATTTTATGTATTTATTTGACAGAGACACAGCAAGAGAGAGAACACAAGCAGGGGGACTAGGAGAGGGAAAGCAGGCTTCCTATCAAGCAGGAAGCCCGATGTGGGGCTCGATCCCAAGACACTGGGGTCAAAACCTGAGCCAAAGGCAGATGCTTAACAACTGAGCCACCCCAGGAGTCAAAAAATTTAAAAAACAAATAAACAAACAAAAATCTAGCCAATGAGAGTAAGAAAGTTTATTTCATTTATATGTAAAAATCTATTCAAACACATTAGGCAAAGACTAACATGAACAATAATGAACAGTAATAAATCTACACAAAAACATGTGTGAGAATTCCACAGGATCATTAAATGCATTAACAATATCATATCTTTGAATTGAAAGTTGAGTCTCCAGACATTCGGAGTCATCTAATCAAATTCCAGAGATAATTGAGAACACATGGTGGTATGGAATGTGCTGGTCTAAAGTCCTTGTTGGTCGCACAACTCTGTGTTTCTCATCTTCTAGAAATTCTGATGAACTGCTGGATGATGGGCCTAATGGAGGCAGGGGAGTTGGGACTGGCAAGAAAAACATACAAAGAAGGAAAATGGGGCAGCATCTAACTAATGAATATGGTTCCAAGATTTACTGATAGATCCTGATCCATCAACTAGAACTCTTTTAAAAGTATCAAACTGCTTTCTGGAAAAAGAAAATTCCATTGTTTCTGTAATACCTGCCCCCCGCTTTTTTAAGATTTATTTGTTTATTTCAGAGAGAGAATGAGAAAGAGGGGCAGAGGGAAAGAGAGAATCTCAAGCAGAGTCTATGCAGAGCATGAAGCCCAATGTGGGGCTTGACCTCACAATTATGAGATCAGCACCTGAGTCAAAACCAAGAGTTAGACTCTTAACCAACTGTGCCACCACGACACCCCTTCCCTGCCCTTTCTAACCAATACTGCATCCCAAAGCATTTTCTTATTGAACCATTTTCTTGATAATGAAGATTAGAAATGATGATTATGAGGGACACACAGGGAATATATTCATTTGACAAAATCATGTGTCTTACCCTAGGTATGAAAAAAAAAAAAATTGGAATGTGTAAACAATCTCACAGCATGGGCAATAATATTTGTGAGGCCACTACCTTCCCAGCAAGGGGTGGTGTGGGAAGTCCATCAGTCACAAACTTTCTCAACACATGGCAATTGGTTCTTACACAGCCAAACAAAAGTAGACTCTGGTGCAGTTGACCATTGATCCTCAGAGGACCATCCCAGGACAGTTTTTCTTTACCTTCAAACCAATACAAAATACTGATGATGCTCTATATCACATAAAAATTTATTTTTATTAAGATTAGGTTTTCCTTTTTCTGCAAACCAAAACAAGTCATAAATCTCCTATTAGTGTCTATATTCATGGGAAATGTTGGCTATTGTCATTGAAACAAGGAGAATCTGTTTTCCATAAAAGACTGTTAATATAGTCCAAAAAGACTTGACAGAAGAAGGTGACTTAACTCACTGGATCGCAAGAGGTAAGATTCATGTTCGGAAGGGTGGAAATAAAGAACTTCCTGAAAGCTCTCTGAACCACTTAGAGGAGTGTCTTATTCTTCTTTTGTATCTTCAGCAGTACCAACAAGAGTGTTGAATTCATAAAATTGCTCAAAAAGCACTTCACTGAATGAGATCCATTTTTAAAAAATTGTTAATATAATTATGTGTTTAATATTATATAGAACTAATATGTTATCAATGTTATGTGTATTTTATTAATACAATTACACATGTATGCAATTATATATAAAATTTCCTGTCAGCAAAAATATGCTAATCAGTCCTGTGTCTTGGTACATAATAAAGTTTTGAGCAGCATCCTTACTGATGTGAAGCATTCAGTGATGTAACTGTCTGGATATATAACTTTGTCATAAACTTATGACTCTTCTGTGAGTTATTTCTAATTTAATGTATCAGAACATATGTCCTCTTCCCATACAGCTGAGATTTCTCCCCCACAGGAGGTGAATGTGAGAATTTGAGTGTTAACTGAATGCAGTAGCCAAAGAACTAATCATGATGTGATTTCACCTGAAAGGCAGTGCTGAGACGTGAACTCTCAGGACAGCCTTAGAGAAAAGCTCTAGCGTTTGGGTTTTTCTTTTATTCTAGCATAAATCAAAAATGACTGAGCATTGTATTGCAATTTCCCCCAAACTGAATTTATCTTGGAATGGAAACAAAACAAGAACGACTTAGAAACTGAAAGACAGTTTCCATTATATATTCCGAAGATATGCAAACATTCTCTTCAGAATGAGACTGAAAATTCTCTGTCCCTTCTTCACTTTCTTTAGGGAGCTACCTCACAGAAATTACTTGCTACTACATGGAAAATAACCAAAGTGGATTATCCCCATTGAACAAAGAAGCAACATTATAAACTCAAGTGACAAGCAACCAGAGAGAGCGAATTCCTTAAAAGGAAGTTTCAAAATCCTTTTGTTCTAGGTTTATCAGCATGGGGGAACTTAATTTCATGAAGCTTTAGAAAGGAGGAAAATTGTGGCACATACTCTACTAAATTCAGATCTTAATCCTTCTAAATTGCTCTGTCGTGGTTAGAAAGATCTGCTTACAACCGTCATTGTGCAAGAGTAAACACAAGGGCTCTCACATCCTTCTTTGTGCTTCAGATCTGCCAGACATCATTCATGTCTCATTTTACAGGCAAACCCTTAGTACCACCACAAGTTTCTTAAAAAAACCAACCCTAACGCAAGGCGCATGTACAAATCTTTGAATGTCTGGGTTTCCCTATAAGGGCATTGGATTTTATTCTCATCACAATCCTTGTTTATAGTTCACTGAATTTATAGCCATCCTCTTAAACATCTGCAGTCATCCTTTTCCCTCTCTTTTCTGAGGAAAAGCACCACTCTATAGGACATAAAGCAGGTATTTTCCCTTATTAAACCTTAAAGGGAGATGTTCTCCTGTGTTTTTACCACTGCAGTAAGCAAACATAAGACTTCAGTGCTGTCAAGAGAATTAGGAAGAGGGACTTGACAGAGACCTTTAATATTTCTGGAAATTTCCATTAGCTGTAAGTCAGGAAAACAGGGTTTTAAAGCCACAACTTTTATTAATTCTCTGTGTGGGTGACGGAAGATCTCTTCACTTTCTTTGTGTTTTATAGAAACACAGACTCTTTTAGGGTCAGGAAGCACCTTAGAGTTTCATCCAAAACACACTTTCATTCTACAGAGAGTGTCCCATACCCCAAGTCACTAATTCAACCCCTATAGGGGAAGAGTTGGAACTTCTCTCCTATCTGCTCATTTCACAAGGCATTTACCACTCTCTCCACGATGTTATGACCCAGTTTCCTCAGCCAAGGCTTAATGATAGGTTTCTCATCACATGTGCCTTGTAAGGATCACACAAAATATTTGACCAGGAAGTATATTGAAAAAAATATTAAGTGTAACCCAAATGTAACCTATTGTTTATTTTAAAGTTAAACAATGACCATAAGTTCAAACGGTCTCTTTACAGGTAGTTTTAGGTTT
>PISX010015266.1:0-50042 GCA_004024625.1 Mellivora capensis | reverse complement strand
TGGCTCTTGAGAACTCATTTCTGCATGACAGCAGAAAACAATATTGGCAATTCCAGGTAAATCTTGGGATTCATAGGATTAAATTCTGTAAAATCAGCCTCCCCTCAACCTGCTGCCTTCCCTTATTCTCTGAGGTCAAAGGTATGATCTGTAGAGGCCTGTGACCATCACCCCAGCAATGAGGGTAAGTGAAGTAAAGCATTACTACAGCCCTCCACTGGGTTGGGCTGCCCAGTGCTTGATCTCATCCTACCCCATCGTGCATTACTAGTTTCCATGTTTTCGCTAGGCTTCTTGAGTTCACTGTGTCCCTCATGGAGTTGATCCTAGTGCTTTGGGGCCATCACCACCTTCGCAATCTGCAGCATTTCTACAGGATGTAGAACTCCTGGCCCCATTTCCTACACTATGTGGTGTGTATGGCACCCTGTAAGGTACAATTGGGCCCATATTCCCCGATAGCTTACTCAGGACACTACTCTGCCTCAGACACCATGCTGGGAGCAGATCTCTTTATTTGGCTTCAACTGTGGACACTGGTATCCTTTACTCTGGGATTCTTCCAAATTTACCCAGACTTTTCCTCTTCCTCCCCTCCTTAGGGCCTCCACCAGCTCTCAGATCAAAGGTCTTCCCACCATCTCTCAGCTTGTTCTATCAACTCTAAGAAAACTGGTTTTCATGTATCCCCTTTCCCATTTACTGTTTTTGCTAGAACCTTAGCTCTTGAGCTTCTATAATTTAATTCCTTTCTCTCAAAGCTATGGAGATATGAGCATCAAGAGCCTATTTTGCAAGTCAAAAGTCAAACTCTTATTTCCTCCTCTTTGCATCCCTATCATCTTAACCTTTAACTAAATGGGGAGACAATTGTATATAAAAACTGTGGATGGGAGAAACACTCTGATTAATATTTTAAAACATTATCTTACAGGGCGCCTGGGTGGCTTAGTGGGTTAAAGCCTCTGCCTTCGGCTCAGGTCATAATCCCAGAGTCCTGGGATCGAGCCCCACATCAGGCTCTCTGCTCAGCAAGGAGTCTGCTTCCCCCTCCCTCTCTCTGCCTGCCTCTCTGCCTACTTGTGATCTCTGTCTGTCAAATAAATAAATAAAATCTTTAAAAAAAAAAAAAACCATTATCTTACTATATATTAAGCACCCATGGTCCCTGTCATTGAAAAGCTCATAGTCAATGGGAAATTTTCACCAATCAGCCAGTTGGCCAGATCCAATATAACCTCCAAAGATTGACTGATTAGCAAACACTGGTTGGCAAAGTAACCCGTGGATTTAGCTCTGTCCCATCCTAATATTTGTGAGGCCATGTCAAGAGCACAGGTAGAGGTCCCCCGACCCTTATCAGATACTCTTGCCTTCCCATTCTGGTTCCTTCCAACAGTGTAAGGGAGCCTCACACTCATCCTAATGAACACATCAACCCACTCATCCAAGATGTGTGTAAGGCCTGGTTTCAAGCTTGCTATACAAAAGGTGTTTATTTTCTTGGGTGCATTATCATTGGAGACCAGGTTTAGGTTAACGGCATGGCATGGGAGTTCTGTGGACCATAAGACAGTGTAAATACAAATCCCAGACCTAGTTGGGAAGGTAGAAAAAAATTATTCTACCCAGAATCCAAATTGAAATAGACAAGTTTTCTTGTCAACTCCATTTATCAAAAGGTGAATTTGTTTTTCTATTCTAGTCTTTTCCTAGGTTTTTAGTCTTCTATACACTCGGGCTTTATGGAAGGGTAGTATTTACTTCCTATAGTCATTGGATTTCTGAGGTTAGTCAACTTCTTAACCACCCAGAATGTCCTTGATTCTGCTCATCCCCAAATGTGATCTTCTGGACTCTCATGAACTCTGTGAGCTCCCAGGAAATTACTCTTTGATTAAATTTATCAGTCACATTTCAGTTACTAGCAGCCAGGAGCTCCATCATATCCACCACCAAAAAGGCCTGTTTCCTGCCCCTCCCCCTCCCCCCATTCTACATCTTGGAATCTTCTCAGTGAGGAATTTTCCAACCATTATTCTTACCTATCTTGAGCAGGTCTGAGTGGCATATCTGTGACTGATGTCTGCCTGGTCATCAGCCATGGCTCCTTTTTCCATAGACCAGTCCCTTTGCCATTGCAGATGGCCCCCAGTCCCTTACTGGAAGCAATGCCAATGGTCTGAGGGTGGGACAGGTAGGACAGGCTTCCTACGAGTCTGCACCTACACCAGGCTGTTGATAAATGCTAATGCCAATGATTACTAGAGCTGGAGCCCAGGGCTGACCCACAGTACCCAACTTAGCCTTGTTATGGACCCAGCAACCCATGTCATTACTGAAAGCTCCACATCATAAACAAGGCATTGGACTTTACCTTTAAATGAGCTCTGCAAATTTCACTAATACACAAATGCTCTTCCTCATCTTCTCCTCACAGAACACCACCTCCAAGCCTTTGAAGTAGGTATCAGTGTATAATTTGAAAGGCTCATTAATATCAGCAAAACTTAATGTAGAATCCTTGTCTGGCCATTCCATTAGGGTTCAGATGGCTTCTCACAGGCCTCTATTCATCTCTCTTTGGAACAAGCATATACGGATGATCCAAGCCCCCATCGCAGCCCTTCAGGCTCTCAGGCAGACTGTCCACTGGTGAGAAACCCAGATTCCTAGCTTATTCTTTTCAAACTGTCCAAACGCTCCTCTGAACACTACTCCTGATTTATTTAGTGCTCTCTGTTGGTGAACCCTGTTTGCTTAGTGTTGGAAGGAATATTTCCTGATCAGAGATCACTCCCAGCTCAAATGTCTGCCGTTGATTTCTTAGATGCTGGAGAATTCACAGTCGTCAGGAGTGCCAGCCCTGACTCCTTGGGGCAGGCTAGCTCTCAGAGAACCATTTCTAAATGACCCTCCACGTCCTTCTTTATAAACCACAATATGCAAGCACCATCAAACAGTTCACGTTCCCAAGCATTCTCTCACCCAGCTGCTAGAACAGGGCTAACACTCTGGAGAAGACCAAAGTGAAAGAAAAAAAAGTATCATCATCATTCTAAAAAAATTAAGGCTGTTTCTTTCTTTTCTTCATCAATCATGAATTCATCTAGTGATACTCAGGTCTAAAATCTAACCCAGAAAACCAATGATCCACTGCCGAACAGACTAGGGTGTCCCAAACCTGAGGACATTTTTAATCCATTTATTTAGTGTCCAATAATTCACACATGTTTTAACTTTTGTACTCTAATATGAATGGGAATACATAGGAATTTTGAGACTATAACATCATTGACTTTTTATAATATGCATCCTTTAATCATTGTTTTCTTGTTTTTAAGATTTTATTTATTTATTTGAGCTAAAGAGAGCACAGCAGGGGAGGGACAGAGGGAGAGGGAGAAGCAGAGTCTCCGCGGAGCTGGGAACCTGACACAGGGCTCTATCCCAGAACCCTAGGATCATGACCTGACCTGAAGGCAGACGCTTAACAGACTGAGACACCCAAGTGCCCCATATCATTGCTTCCTGACAGAATGTTTCTTTCAGAAGATTTTCCAAATATTGCATAAGACATATTTATAATAAAAAAATTTAACTGGGATATATATACACATATGTGTGTGTGTGTGTATAAAATATGGGTGGCTTAAATAACAGATTAATTTCTCACAGTTCTAGAGGATGGCAAGTCCAAGGTCAAGGTGCCAGCAGGTTCAGTTCCTAGTGAGAACTCTCTTCCTGATCTGTATAAAACCACCTTCTTGCTCTGTGCTTATGTGGCCTTTCCTTAGTGTGTGCTCTGGAAAGACAGAGCTCATCTCCAAGTGTAACACTTATAAAGGCACTAATCCCATCGTGAGTGTTCCATTCTCAGGACCTGGCCTAAACCTAACTCCCTCCCAAAGGACTCATCTCCAAATGCCATCACTGTGGAGGCGATGAATTTGGGGCAATCACAAACCTTCAGCCCATGGCTACCACACACACACACACACACACACACACACACACATGCATGTATACACGTGTGTATATATATGCCTTTTGGAGGTTTTGCTAAATCTAGCAACTCATCTCCTACCAGTGCATGGCCCCTGCCTAGCCCCGCCCCCAACGTCACCACACAAATCCATAGCCTTAGGGAACGGTCAGCATCTAACACCACTGCCCTAGAACCTGTCCAGGTTCCCTATGTGAGCACCAGGGATTTCAATGGCTGCTCCTGTCCTCCTACAAACTCTGCTTTATTTCTAAAGACCTCTTCTCTTTCCCAAGGCAATCCAACTTTCCCTAAAATACTCGTGTTGAGTAATGTACATTTATAAATTCTCTGCATAGGTCAGAAATTAATTTCTCACAACTCTGGAGGCTGGAAAGTCGAAGCTCCAGGTGCTGGCAGATTTGGTGCCTGGTGAGAGCTGGCTTCCTAGCTCATAGGTGGCTGTCGTCTCCCTGTGCCCTCACACGGCAGAAGGAAGACAGGTAGTCAGGGTCAGAATTAAATGGACTCATAGGATACCTAGTTAGCGTCCACAGAGAACTGGAGACTTGCGTGGAGGAGAAAACCCTCACATTTACTGTCAGAAGTGGTATGAGAGTGAGAACCGCTTCATACAGAGCTCAGTGTGGGGACACAGGAATGAAACCACATGCATTCCACTGATGTGCTGTGTCGGGGTCCATGGTTTCTCCGTGCGTCAGGCAGACACTCTGGAACGCAGGTCAGCTTGCACCATCTTGCAGATGTCCCCCATGGGAGGGCTGCCCAGTTTGCCCAGGGAGATCACCAGCAAGAGGCCCTAGACTGGGCACTAGTGGTGTGCACTGAAGAGGAGTGGGAGAGTCAGGTCTTCCATGTGCAGGAACTGAACAGTGGGGATCCCGGGGGCCCCTAAGAGCCCACAGAGGACATCAGGGCCCAC
Source organism: Mellivora capensis (assembly GCA_004024625.1). Classification (NCBI taxonomy): domain Eukaryota; kingdom Metazoa; phylum Chordata; class Mammalia; order Carnivora; family Mustelidae; genus Mellivora; species Mellivora capensis. The sequence goes on along the minus strand of PISX010015266.1, from coordinate 45,114 downwards.
TGATGGCAGCCAGAGCAGCAGAGGCAGTCAGCAGAAAGAGGACAGTATCTGCCCCTGCCCCCCTCAGGTAGACTAGCCTTTATCCTTCATTCAGCCACCTCACACTGGCTCACAACCTCTTCCCAACACCACGTCCAGCCACACCGCCCTGGCAGCTTGAAGTAGCCACGGTGGGACATTTACCTCACAGAACTAGGCAGATGCTACAACTCAAGGAGACTTTTCTGGAGAGCTGGCCATTCTATATTTACCAGCACATCTCCATCCCCTTCCCACCTCTCCACCCCAGCTCTCTGCTAGACTGAAGACTAGAGGAGGCAGGAGAAGCAGAAGGAGGAGAAGGGGAGGAGGAGGAAAGGAGAACATGCTCGTTCTACCCTCTAAGGCTGTGGAGCAGGACAATGGCCTCAGACTGCTGAGGAGAAGAGCTGAGATTCTCAGATGAGTCTGGCATTATAAACTGGCTACGCTCGCCTTAATAAGAGAAAATAACCAGAGGCTGTGAAATCGGCCCAGGACAAGGGACCTGGAGTCAGGCACACCTGGGAGTGGAGAGGGGTGACTTGTTTTCTAGCCCATCCCCTCCCCCACCCTCGTTCATTCTGGAGGACCAAGACACCAACAGGGAGGAAAGAAAGAGTGTGGGGGGGGGGGAAACAAACAGTCATTTTGCGGGTGGGGGGGTGATTTGGGGTCTTTTCTTTCTTTTTGATGAATTGGCCCCTGCTGTGGTTCTCTGTTAGTGGTCGTGGCTCCTCTGCTTCCCACCAACTGGCCAGCAGGGCTCTTGTGTGACAAGTGACCCTCGTGGGTGGAGATGAGAGGTGTGCCCACCTCGGAGGACCTGACAGCCTCCTTCTGCACACGCCACTAACATAGGAGGTTCCAGCCCAGATTGCTGCCTCTCCCTCCCCACCACCAGCCCCTTCCTTTCGCAGCTTGAAGCCCCTCCCCATAGACAGCGGTCACAGAGGGCAGCTCTGCGCGCCTCGGGGGGCGCCCACGGTACCCAGTCGGCCCATGGAGAACTCCTCCTTCTCCCCACACCCAAGGGTGGCAGCCCACGTTCCTCCCCTCTGCCGTCTGTCTCCAGAGCTCTTCCTGCTCGCTCTGTTCGGATGGCTCAGCCGGGCACTGCGAGATCTCTGCTCAGGCAGGTGGCCACTCTCGCCTGGATGCCCTGTCCTTCCATATCTCCCGGAGCCTCCCGCTTCCGAGCTTGTGGTGGGCACTTGCCTCTGCTGGGGGACTGGGCCCTTCCACTTGGGTTCCCAGAGATGCCTAAGGGCCAAGGGAAAAGGAACCCTCAACCCAGTAAGAGCAGGAGGGAGGCCTGACCCTGAGCCACCCACACGTCAGACTTGAGACTGTTTTTCTCCACCCTAGCCTCGTTCCAGCAGGTCGCCTTCCCTCATGGGGCCAGCTAATGTACAAAGGAGGACTTAGGGCACGTTTTATTTCAGTTGGGTCCTTCCCGGACAGTCCTTAGCTCACGAGGCCCTCAGCCTCACCGGCGGTTCTCCTGAAAACCATTAGAGAGGCCCGCGCGCCCTCCTGTGGCATGTCTCTGCCATTGCATCTGCGCAAGATTGCCGCCTCCTGGAAATTTGAGTGTTCAGAATCCTACACACACACACACACACGCGCGCGCGCCCGCACATGCACGCACACACACACACACACACACACACACACGGTGTTAAAGGCACCCAGTGAATTATTGGACAGTACATCTCAAACTAATGATGTAGTATGTGTTGGCCAACTGAATTTAAATAAAAATAAATGGAAAAAAGATCAATCTTTAAAAAAATAAAATGCAAAAAAAAAAGAAGAAGAAGAAGAAAGAACCCTATGCACAGAAATTGTTTCATTACTATTCCATCATATTTACTTCCGGCAGACTTCCCATTAGCACAGAAAGCATGCGGATATATATGCCTCTTTTTTCACTTAGCTTCCCAAGAAAATTTAATTTTGCTATCCTCGGGCATTTTTTTAATATAAAAAAAGATGGCACACAACTGTGAAGTAATTGCTAGTTCTAAGGATGCAGACTTGAGAAAGCAGTGCGTTGAGGAGAGCTTCTGGACAGTGGAGGTGATTAAACCCAGTTAAGGCCCATCTATAACCTTTTAAGACCCTGCTGGATGGGTGTGGAGATCTCATCTTGTGGTGCCCAAGAGAAGCCTCAGATGTAAATTCTCTTGTGTAATAAAGCTGCCACGTACCAGTCTGGAATGGCCCTCGTCTGTCCCAGCCCTCTGAGCACAGGGCCAGTCCCAGGGGCACCCACGAAGTTCCCGGTGATGCACGCCAGCCGCGGGGAGGCTAAGTTACCAGCGGGTGAGCCATGAGCAAGAAAGTAAGTGTTTTCTTCACCTCCGCATTGCTGGTCTCAGCACAATCCCTGGCCAAAAGGGTTTTAGTCCATAACATGTTCTTGCCATGGAAGAGTTCCCGTTCCAATGAGAGGAGAGAGTTTCTGGTGTGCACAAACATATTCAGGGTGACTCACATCCTGGCTGATTCCCCCCTCATCCTGGCCAAAGACACCTCACGGACCTTCCCTGGCTACCCATTTAATTTGCACATCAGACCAAAAGTGGCAGAAAAAAAATTATTTGAAAAAATATATCTATTCTAGCTTATCCTAAATTTTTCCTTTTCAGGTCAACAAAACCAAAACCTTTTCAGTAGAGATGTTGAGTTTAGCAAATCAATATGAAAGATGCCTTGTTAAATTTGAATTTCAGATAAACAATGGATAAGTTTTTGCTCTAAGTATGTCCCAAATATGGCAATATTCCAAGTATTATCTAAAATTAAAAATTACCAAAGTATCCTGTATTTTATCTGGAAGCCTACTTTGGGGCCTCTTCTGGAGTGTTTGTGGAACATTCTGAGGGAGCTGAAGGCAGGCCTTAGGAAAGAACCAGAGAACGGTGGGGCCTCCTTGCAGGACGGCTGTTCTGGAACCTGTCTTATTGCCGGGAAGGGAAGATCTAATAGTTTCTCCTGAGGATCACAAGCCCCACTGAGGGCAGTTCCATGCCAATAGGCTAAACAGAAAGCAGAGGTTGTCTGCAGAGATAAAAGGTCAAAAAAATGGGCTTCTTATTGTAGCCTGGTCTGTATCTTGTAAGGTGAGCGATTCTAACGGGCTCTTACTATGGGTCTGAGAGAGCTGCAGGACCTCAGGGTTCTAATCATCTCTCTCTCTCTCCATCTTTCCCTCTGTGTGTGTCCATCTCCATATGTGTGCATGTCCATCTCCCTGTCTCTCTGTGTGCATGTCTGTCCATCTCCATCTCTCTGTGCATGTATGTCTGTGTGTGTCTCTCTCTTCCCCCCATCCCCATCCCCTCTTTCTCTGACTGTTTGGTAAACTTTTCTCAATACTCTCAAAGCAGAGAGGGGAAGGCATTGGTGTATAGACCAGCGGTAGGGTCTGTGCTGTATTGCATGTTAATTCATCTACGAGCGTTGATTTTCAGACATGCAGCCACTACCACTGGTAGGTGATAAGGCTCATCTTGTCCACCTGGACATAGAGAGTCTACAAGTGGTAATCAGAGGCTCACTACTCCCTTGACGGTGTAGACATCGTGACTCTGGAGTGTGGGAGAGCCTCATGCACATGACCCTGGAGGTCACACACAGCAGAAACTAGTGAACTGACCTTCCTGCCTCAGCCTTGACTGTTCTGGATTCTCACGGGGCATGGGGAGCCACGGCAGCACTCCTTGGTTTTAACTGTCAAAGGATTGTATATTTTGTAGGTAGAGCTCAAACCTCTGTTTCCCATAAATCTCTGGCACCTTCCGCCTTTCTTAACATTAACCAGCCCCATTTGCCATCTGAAGACTTTTATTTCGTTGAGACCTGGACCTCTGGCCATGACATGACCGTCGATTTCACATTGGAATGGATGCATGTATGGAAATAGTTGACTATTACCAATAAGAAACAGCTGTTTGGGGGTGGCTAGCCCTTCAAAAAGAGTTATGCATCTTATAGAAACTGTGAAAGATTATGGAGAGCACTTAGACTTGAGTTTGACCCACCCACCCCCATGTTCTTCTCCAGTTTGGTGACCTTGAAGGGGACTGACACCAGGGTCCTGTTGAAGGCTGTTTTCACAGCCCTCAAAGCCAGCATTTCTAAATTTAAGAATATTTTTCTCTTCCTATGAAAGCAATTTATGAATTAAAAATGAAAACTTGTAGAGTTTTTTTTTAATCTCCCCCACGAAACTAACAAAGACTTTCTAAATGATAAGAACACTAATTATAAAGCAGTTTGAATTTGTTACAAAATTCATATTTCCTGACCTTGGGATACCCCTGAAAAGAACACATGTATAGATTCAGTATAGAAAATATGATTATATAAATATTATGGCAGTGTTAAGGGAAGTTAGAGATCTCAAATTTTAAGATTGTTTAGACTATGGTGTCTCTTCATCATTAAAAAGTCATTAAAATACTATTTAGTCAAAGAGGTTTTTAAATGACAAGAGGCGGAATGCCATTTGCAAAAAGAAGCAGACTCTTTTTCCCATAAAATTCTAAGATATAAATTTTGCATAGAAAATGCAAATGGATTTATTTTGTAACCACTCAGCAATATAGCTTAGCTATTACAGAAACAAACTTTGAAACAAATTGTCAGGATCTTAACTACGTGTGGTTCTTGGCAGATTCTAGGCATTACTTTCGCTGTTAGAGCAAACATTTTCTATGAGCTGCGCTAAATGATGCTAATTTGGACCCAGCTGCAGGATCCCCTGTGGGTAGCCCACAGCAGGGTGTTTGGATAGCAGGGGAATATCGGGGGTTTTTAGCCTGTTGTACTATGTAGGGACTATTCCTGTGTTGGGGCTCTTGGTCGCAGTCCACAGATCCCCAGGTCTGAACAGGTCAACGGAAGTTCTTCATTAAGAAATGGAAAACTTCACTGTTAGAATTGGCCTTGGGGTATGCCTAACTTGGCCCTTCCTTCATCTTCCTTGTTACCAGGAAGATCTTCCTCATTGTGGTGAAGATAAACCCAGAAAAGTTTGGGGTCCTCTTCTTTCCCCCTAAAGATAAACGTGATCATGTCTCTGTTTGGATGTCCCCCCTTCCCGGCTGTGCAGGTAATATACATTTGATATCATACTGAGTCATGGATATACTGCTTCCATAAGGTTCCAACACAGTTTCATGGTTAAACATTCATGGTATAAAATATACTGAATAACGTTGTAAATGCTGTTCACCGGTTTTCAGTTTTTAGACTTGACCTATAAGTAGACCACAGAACAACTCACTGTAACTAGAGAACAAAATTTATAAGTTCTAAAGCATACTGATGTGGGGCATCTGGGTGGCTCTCAGCCGGTTAAGCATCTGCCTTCAGCTCAGGTCAGGATCCCAGGGTCCTGGGATTACCAGCTCTGGTTGGGATCCCTGCTCCGCGGGGAGCCTGCTTCTCTCTCTGCCCCTCCCCCCTGCTCATGCTTTCTCCCTCTCTCTTCCTCTCTCTCTCAAATAAATAAATAAAATATTTTTTAAAAATAAAAATAAATCCTGCTGATGGAAAAAGAAAAGTCTCATTAAGAACAATTAGGAGATGCAGTGCTTGAAACAGGCAAATGCCAATTTCCTTGTCTTTCATAAGACATTTAAACTCATAGGGCAATCTCTAGAATAAAAAAAGTATCATAGTTGTCTAGACAATGAGGAAAGTTAGTTTTACTTTGCATTTTCAGTTTGTCCAAACCGTTTGAATTTTTTGTGTTGTTGTTATATTATTAAGTACTTAATAATTCTATCATCACAAGACTGAAATAAGGACATCAGCTTCTTTCTGTGGTTGAGCTGGGACCTCTGCCCCCAGGATGGATCATTTATGGTGAGCCCAGTCTCCAACATCATGGGGCCACCCATCCCCTGCCACCCCACTAGGGAAGACAGTCACGTGCAGCTAACTCTCCTCCACTAAGCTTGCTGATTTAACTCGTTGACAAATTTTTTTACCAGATCTCCTCAACCTGAGGGGAAAGAAACAAGCATTTACACCATCAGTTGCTATGCATGGAACTTAGGGTCATCGTTCCATTTAATCTTCACACCTGGCCTGTGAATTAAACTTTGTTTCCCCATTTTGCAGATAAAGACTTCATGAAGTTTGTGGCTTGGGAGACATGTTAAGTTCCTACACTAACCCACGGGGCTTTTCACTGTCTCATGTTCTCAGACCACAAAACTGGGTCCCCAAATTTCTTCTGCCTTGGTACACAGTCTGTCCATAGCCTGGCTGGGAGAAAGGGACGTCCCATTGGAGCCCAGGAGCACAGCCCCTGAGGTGCCTGCTGGGAAATTCTCTAACAGTCCATTCGCTCTGGGCTTCCCTCTCTATAGTCCAGGACCATTGCAAGTGCAGGATTGCCTGTCACCTGGATATAAAGTTTTCTGAATGGATTCCTTGTTTTGCAGCAAGTAGGTCCCCCTGGCATCCCAAACATCTGTCCATGGCCTTCCCAGTGAGCCTGAGTTGCAGGGTGAACTAGAGCAGCTGGGTTTGGAAGCAAGGACTGGATGCTTGGCGGCTAGGGAGACTCACTTGCAGCTTTGTCCACAAAGAGGATGGGCAGGGCATTCCAAAAGTGGGGGAGATGGCATCTGCTTCCAGCTCCTGCTTCCACAAAGTCGCACTGCTCTGCTGCTGCCCAGTGCTTGGCATTGTAACCCTTGCCTCGGGCTCGGGAATGAAGTGGTCATTCCCTCCTGGTATTTAAAATCCACACACACAAACAAACAACATGGCCCCAGCGTTTCTCTGACACCTTTTGTTCCTTTTAAGTAGGGCCCTTCAGAATGACACTTCCTGGTCCCTCTGGCCTCCTGGGGGCCCACTTTGGCACCTCCAGCCTGCTTACCCCCCACCGCCGTGGAGAAAGGTGGGCAGGGGGACACCAAGGTAGGACGGACTGAAAGGGCCTCTTTTGGAAGAAGCGGAGACCCCAAGGAAGTGACGAGAGCATCGATTGTGTTTGGTTTCATATACTTATTTAACAGCCCTAGGATTTTTGGATAGGTCCTTCCCAAACACAAAAACTGAAAGCTCAAAAAGGGGAGGCATTTGTATTTCCTTAAATCAGCTATAAACAAAGAAATCTGTCCCTCCCCCTTTCCTGGAATGCTTCCATTTTAGTGTTAATCACAGGTATTTCCTGTGTTCAGAACTGTCCTGAGCAATCCCTCGTTCCTCCCACAGGGTCATCATGTTCCAATTTTACTGTCAGGTTCTTTGTGTGAAGGAGGGTAGTACAGCTGAGAGGCCTGGGGGAAACCCTTCACCAGTCATGGGCCCCAGGCCATTTGCTTGACCTCTGTGAGCCTCGTTTTCTTGGCTGTAAAATGGGGATAATGGCAGCTACCTCACAGCCTGATGGACGTGCTAGGAAGTGGCAGGTGTGTTAGTGGCAGGTACTCACTGAAGTGAACATTTGAGAAACAACAGAGCGCTGAGGGACTGATCAGTATTTCAGAATGAGGTCTCCTGCGCTGGCTTTTCCATAACTTTCCAAAATTAGACCCATGTTCCCTCCTCACCGCTCCTGGTCCCTCCTTCCCCATACCTTTCTGTTCCTCTAAGAATGCTCTGCCCCTGCTCCCTTCCCAAGCCTGCAGCCTCTGCTCTCACATTCTGTAACCCTTCAACCCCTCCATCCATGCTTCTAATTGCCAGAGTTCACCTCTCTCCCCAAAGTTCCTGCAGACTCACTGTCTAACGCCACGATCCTTTCTCCTCAATCAGGGAATCTTACTCCTCCACCACTAGATATGAACTCCCAAAGAGGGGAGGGTGCTGGGTGGCTCAGAAGGTCTGCCTTCAGCTCAGGTCATGATCCCAGGGTCCTGGGATCAAGCCCCACATAGGGCTCTCTGCTCCTCGGAAAGCCTGCTTCCTCTTCTCTCTCTGCCTGCCTCTCTGCCTACTTGTAATCTCTGTCTGTCAAATAAATAAATAAAATCTTAATAAAATCTTAATAAAATAAAATAAAATAAAATAATAAAAATAAAAATACACTCCCCAAGAGCAGGGATCATGCCTCTCTCCCAGGTACCAAGTGCAGGCTAAGAAACATCCCACGAGCCCATAAGACCTTGATCAGTGCATTAATTCATCATCACTGCATACCGTTACAGAATGAGTCAAACAAAAAAATAAAGGTATTTGCTACATCCAACCCCTAACTTGGCATTTGGCCCTTTACAGTCTGTACTCACACACCCTCAGTCCTCATGCCCACGTGCCATGCCTCTTGCCTTCCTGCCTTTTACCTTGGCTTTGCTGTCTTTCTTGAAATACCTCTCTGCCCTATCGATAGCTCACTTACCCATTCAAGTTCAAGTTCGGTGCTAGCTCACCTATGAAGCCAGGTGACCCATCAGATAGAACTCCTCTCTCCTTCCCTTATTCCCAATGATTTTGGACCTTTAAAAAAATTTTTTTTTAATTATTTAGGTGCTTTTTTACGCTTATTTATTTGTAAGCCTATTCCCCCAGCTCCATTTAATTATCTTGAGAACAGGGACTGCGTTTTGCCCTCACAAGGTTATCCTGAGGATTGAACAGAGGGAGGGGCAAGTACAGAAGGGTGGGGGTCATGAGAGATGGAGGGTTTGAAGGACAAGGGTCATGTGGATACAACTGGGGAGGGAATTTTTGCAAAGTTTGAAATAAAGGTATGGCAGGAGCTGTGAGATACAGAGAAAGCAGGAGAAGAAGGAGGATTTTAAGCACTATCACCAAAGACTGTATTATTCCTTCATGGGTTGGAAAAGAACTACAGTGTGAGAAGTAAATCAGGAAATCCTTAAGTATTTAGTAACTGAGCCAAGTGGGACACAGCCTGTCGTTCATCCTAGTGTTATGTTTAATACCCGGTCCTTTTATCTTTTTTTCTTTTTTAAATTTTTATTTATTTATTTATTTTAGAACAAGAGAGAGACAGAGAGAGATAAAGAGCAGTGGGAGGGGAAGAGGTGAAGAGGAGAAGGGAAGGGGGAAAGGGGGAGAGGAGAAGAGGAGGAAGGAGAGAGGGGGAAGGGGAGGAAGAGAAGGGGAGGGAGAGGGAGGACTCCTAGCTGAGTCCCCTGTGTGGCTCGATCCCAGGACCCTGAGAACATGACCTAAGCCGAAACCCAGAGCCCCGTGTTTAACCCACTGAGCCACCCAGGTGCCCCACAGGACTAGGACCTGGAGAAATAACCCCCAAGGCAGCCCCGGAGTGAGAGGGGCTTGGCTCAGGCATAGTGGGCTTCCCAGAGCTTGAAGGATGTTCCAGCCCTCCGGGTCCAGCCCCTGCCTTCCCTGGGTTCTCCTCTCCCTGAACCTCCAGACTGACTCTGTGCTTCAGCCAAACCAGCCCACATCTGACCCCCCGCTCACAGACCTCCCTGCTTTTGCACATGGTGATGCTTGTTAGTACCCCGGGACCGAAGTTACTTAAACATCTGCTAATTGGACGTGCAGTCAGAATAGTGATGAGAGGTTCCTGGGGACGCAAATCCTTGAATCATGATTAAAACTCAGTTCAAGGGCTTAGGATTTCAGCACCCCACCCTACCTGCAGACATTGAATGTTTTCTGTGTGCACACTGATGAGACCGTAAAATTCAGGAAGGTTGCTTGCAAAACCCACCAAGAAAGAATGTCCCATAGAGCACATTTTGTTGTTCTGTCTTTAGGACAATGCCCTGTGGGGCAGGCTTCCGGGCACAATTAGATATCCTCAGGAGACAGAAGAGTTTAACCGGAAAGAACCAGACTAGGAATCTAGAAATTTGAAATCTGATGCCGGGTCTGTCATTTATTAGCAGTCGTGATATTTCGTCCTGATGAGCCTTAACCTCTACATCCGTAAAATGGACGTGACTATCCCTATTCAGCTTCATTTATAATGAGTTATAGATAAGAACTAAGCCGGATAATGTAAGTAAAATGCTTTGTACTCAGGAAAGCAACACAAAGACATGCCAGGAGTGGTAGAAAGGGCCTAGCGGGAGCACGGCTGGATTGAATCCTGGGTCTGTTGCTGTCAAGTTGCACGATTTAAATAAGCTTTCACCTCTCCATGCCTCTCTTCCTCAGCTTCCTAATCTATAAAATGGGATCGCTTTGGTCCTTATGTCATAGGGTTGTTTAAGTAGTTATCTCTCACCTCAGAAAGGTTAAAATAGCTATTCCCTGTAAAGTACTTAGAACAGGGCCGAGGGGCACCTGGGTGACTCAGTCAGGTAAGTGTCTGCCTTCAGCTCAGGTCCTCGTCTCAGGGTCCTGGGATTGAGCCCAGCAGTGGGAGTCTGCTCCTTCCTCTCTCTGCCCCCCAACTCGTTCTGTCACTCTCTATCTCTCTCTCAAATAAATACATAAAAATCTTTTCAAAAATTAAGAAAACAGTGCCTTACCACGAGTAAGGGCACAGTAAGTATTAGTTGTTGTTATTATCATTATAATTGCCATTTTTAGTTTTGTTAACTTCATGTCTAAAGAAACTGAAGGAAAAGTGTGTGAGCTGCAGTCCCTAAGAATGGGTATGTTTTGAAATCTAGTTTATGATCCCTCTGGAGACATACAAATGCCCCAAAGTTGTGAAGAAACCCCACACTTTTCTCACATTCCGTTTATAAGAGAGAATGATCACGCTCTGCCTCACATAGGAGGAGACTAGAAAGGATATCACAATTGAAACTATGCCCTGATCTACGTAAATTCTAATAAGCCTGTTGGACTATGCAACTTCCAATGGAAGCTTTTTAAATGAGAGCATAAGCTCCTGAGAAAGGCTCGAATGCCAGGACTTTTCTATTGTTTGTTTGCTTCATTCCTGGCAGCTGGAGTCTAGAATCTAGAATGGCCAAAAGAAGGAGTCAAGCAGATCTGGTGGAACCCTGGGCTCGCCACCAATTACGTGACCTTGGGCAAGGTGACTTGACTTCTCTGACTCTGTTTCTTTATCTGCAAAATGGGCTAATATAGCCCTGTGCTATTGTCAGCTGTCAAGTCTGAAGGAGAAAAAGTAAGTGAAGACTTTGACCTTGAGCCTGATACCTCAGGTGTTGAATCCACAACTGTTGTTGACTACGTTGGGAACAGCCCTTGTGGTGCTTTCCTCCAGCTTCCCCCACCCCAGCCCTGCCTTCCTCCCCACCTCACTTAATAAAGGAAAACAGAAGTCAACAGAGTTCATCTGCAGAAGAACATGGTGGGGAGATTCTGCTAAGGGAAGGGAATGGCTTCCTAACCCAAGAGATAAAGAACAAGAGCTTCCTCAGAAGTTCTTTGCTTTCTTTCTTCTCACAGTTTAAGGGCCTTTCTGGAACCACAAAATCAAGTCCTTCCAGGTACTCTAAGAAGTGCTGTTTTGGCTTCAGATTTCATTTTGGAGGTAAACAACTCTCAAATTGTCAGAGAAAGACAAGAGGAGAGTGCCAAACTCTGGCTGCCTTCAAGCCAGCCTGGGTCAAGGCCCAGCCCTTTCTGCAGCCTGGAGTGTGTATAGGAAGCAAATGACTCCTTAGAGTAGACACACACTAAGCTATGGTAACAGGACCCCAAAGGCAACGACACCCAGACTCACTTGCATACACATCTTCTTTGGCTGCTGAATTTTTAAAATATCCTAAAGTAAAGGAAATTCTGTCTCCTTGTCAATTTGCATAGGATCTCCCCTACCCCTGCTCTGGTCTCTCTCCAATGTGGCAGAACCTACAAGAAGAACAAAGAAACCTCAACCCGGCGTGAATTATGGAACACTTTATTGAACACAAATGAACAGAAGTCAGGTTTCCTCGCTGGTTCATCCTAGGGGCCCGCAAGGAAGTAAAAGGAATTTTTGAGGAAACGTTGGAGGCAGAGGCAGAACTTCAAAGGGAAATAATTTAGAAGACAAGAGGAATGACAGCCTCATCAGAAATGCTTCTGGTGGTTGAAAGAAATGGGGGTACCAGAGATGGGGAAGCAGAGAAACAGTCGAGAAGCCCTGGAGCAAGTGTTTGCTGAGAAAGCTCTCCACTGCCCAGCCCACAGCGTCCGGGGGTGAGCTGGGAGGAAAGGCAGCATGACTCAAAGAGAGGCTCAAGCTTTGGACTTAGAGCTGAGCTCTTCAGCTAACTAGTCAACCATGCGCCACCAGCTAGTCATGGGGCTCTGTGCTGTTGAACTGGCCCAAACCTTCGTTTCCTCATCCTCAAGATAGGACAATAATGCCCAGCTCCTGGCACTGTGAGGAGGATTACTGAAATAATAAATATGAAAATCTGACCAACACACAGCACACACACACAGATTGCGGTTCCCTGTCCAAGCACTAGAAATACCTTCTTCCGATTTAGGAGTTTTGCCTGGGCCAGCTGTTTCTGAATGCTCCGTAGGGGAATCAGGGTCCTGGTCCAGCTATCCTCCCCACAGGGGAGGCATCTTCACTGGGGATTGCTGCCGGAATCAAATGCTGATTCACAGACAGCTGCTTCTCCTGGACCTGGCTGTTTCTGCAGAGCCGGCCTGAGGCGGACTGCCTCCATGCTGAGCTCCGCTGTGTCTGTGTGACAAGGCCTAGAGCCAGAGGCACCCCTTCCACCAAGCTGTCACCTTCTCCTCATTTCCCAGTGGACACTGTAGGAGTCCTGAGGGCCAGCCCAACTAGTAGGTGAGTGTGTGGCTTTCCGCGTTTTTAGAGAATGAGGACAAGCGAGTCCTCTAGCTCATCCACAGATTCTGGTCCTTAAGGGTAACCGAAATTACCCAAATTATTCATAAACCATTCTTAATGCTTGAGCTTGAAAAAAATCAAAGCCAAGAGCATTTGGATCCCACTCTTTTAAAAATGGCAAGGAAAATAGCGATTGATCTAAAACCTGGTCAAAGACTAGACATCCCCTTCCCCATATTACTGTCTTCCCCAGTCCTCCCCAACATGTGAAACCACACACACACATTTACCCAGTTCAAATACAAGTACATGTGCACAAACATACAGTCTCACGCGAATATCTATATAAGCACAAGGCAGAGTCTGCTGAAGAAAAACTTGATGCTGTCCAGCACTTTCTAATCTCTTCAGTAAAGCACCAGGAACAAATACCTGAGAAGCTGATGGAGGTTTGTATACACAGAATGACATTTTAGCAGCTGTGCCCCACCACAGCTCATCACTCTTGATGACAATTTATATATTCTTCAGTTGTAAGAACACTAATCAGAAATAAAGTTAGATTCCTTCTTTGTACTGTAGACAAAAATAAAATGCAGGTATATTAAAGGGCGCCTACATATAGGGGCGCCTGGGTGGCTCAGTCAGTTGATCTTGGCTAGGGTCTTGATCTCAAGATGGTGGGCTCAAGCCCCATGTTGGGCCCCATGCTCAGCATGGAGCCTACTTTAAAAAAAAAATAGTGCATAACATTTATTTTAAAAAGATACATATACAAATAACTATGAAAGTATTTGAAAAAATCTAAATGTTTGGAAAGCCTCGGGACTGGAAAAAATTAAGCAAGAGGGAAAAACACATAAGCTATAAAAAGGAGAAAGAGTTGATCATATGAAAATGAAAAGCTTCCTAGAGCAAAAAAAAAATACCATAATCAAAATCATAAATATATGATACCATAAACAAGGACTATCACAAAAATGATAGATCAGGAGGAAACATTTTCAATATGTATAATATACAAACAATTCTCCCAAATTAACAAGAAAACAAAGTAACACAATAGAAAAATAACCAAGAACATAAAAGGACAAGTTATAGCAGAGGAAGAAAAATGAACAAAAGTCACATAAAGTAAAAAAAAAAGAAGCACCATCTCAACTAGTGGATGGGGAAATTAAAATTAACACAGCAATGAACTAACCATTTTTTATCCATTAAATATTGGTCATATCCAGTGGCAATGTGGGATAGTTGGTTCTGTTGCATAATGTTAGAGGGACCATAAATAATTGCAAACTTTTATAAGTCATCTAATAGTCTTTATTTAAATTTAACATGTGCATGCACTCTGGTGCAGGAATCCCATTTCGGGGATATTTCCAGGCTACTTAAAATACCTGGGGATAAAGCTAATTGTCTGCGATGTTTGTTACAGCATTTTCCTGTAACAAAAAACTGAAATGACCTAAATATTATTCAAAAGGTGACTCATTAAACAAATTATGCAACACCTATGCCCTTGCAAATTGAACTTCTGATATCCACTGTGTTCTGCACATGGTGACTTAGAGCAAGCCTGTGCTTATGTTTCCTCCTCTGTAAAGTCAAGGTAGTAATGGTACTTACATCACAGATTTCTCCGAGTTACATTGGAAGGACTTTCTTTATGTATTGCTAAGTAAAAAAAAAAAAAAAAAAAAGGAATTTGCAGAATTAGAGGCATTTTTTTAAATGTATAGATGCCTATATTTATTTGGGTATGCGTGTATCCACAAACGAATAAAGCGGAGAAGTTATACGTTAAATTGTAACACATCTCCTGCTTTTGTTAATGTGTCATTACAAGAAGAAGAAAAAGCACCAATAGGAAAAGAAATGACTGGAAACCTTAACAGACTATTCATTGAAAAAAAAATGCAAATGGTTAATAACCCCTGGGAGGAAAATGCAGCCTCAAAAAACAAAACAAACAAAAAAAAAACCTCCTTAATTCAAAGTCCTCTTTTCAATGCCTTGTGCCATTCACATTGGTCAAGCTGAGAGTGTGCCTACCCCACCCTGAGATGCAGCACCCTGCACAGGAACATGTGTTTGTGTATAGATGTACGTGGGGTGGTGGGGGGGTTGTGGGAAGGAGGAGAGGATGTGCGGGGGAATAAAAACCTCTGGTGGGGGTTGCTAAAGACAGACCTGAATTCGAATCCCAACCCTTTCACTCATCTATAGAATTAAAATAGCCTTTTATTGTTTTTTTTTAAGATTTTATTTATTTATTTGACAGAGAGAGAGAGACAGCGAGAGCAGGAACACAAGCAGGGAGAGTGGGAGAGGGGGAAGCAGGCTTTCCACTGAGCAGGGAGCCCGATGCGGGGTTCGATCCCAGGACCCTGGGATCATGAGCATGAGCTGAGCTGAAGGCAGACACTTAACAACTGAGCCACCCAGGCACCCCCCTGTTACTGTTTTTGAGCCAATCTCTTCATTTGAGAAGGGAGCAAGTGAAGGGATTCAATGAGGTTATTCTCAGGTCATACTCTCAGTTGCATACCAGGCCTGGCACAGGGACTGCCTGCCTCCGGCCCTGCTTCAGGCCCTCCCTGTGGGGCTGGGTCCTCCCCCACTTCCTCCTCCTTCTGGTCTGCTCATCCCCAAGCCCTCAGGGTGGGCAGCCTCCCTCGTCCACCCCCCGCCCCCCCAGCCCCCACCGCCCTGCACTAAGAGAAGAGGTGCTGGCCCTTACTTCACTGTGTCTCAGTGTAGCCTGCCTGCCTGTGCCTTGCTATTTACCATGATGCTAATTCCTTCTGCATCTACGTGATTTGGATTCCTGCAAAAGAAAAGGCATGATTTTAGTCAAACACACACAAGCGCGAGGGCACACACACACACACACACACGCACACAAGCACACAGGCACACGGGCACACAGACAAAATAAAAACAGGAAAGCTAGAGCCCTTTACTCCATACAAATCTTTCTGAATAAGAATCCAGGGGGTGGGGTCACGCTGGATGCTATACAAAATATGTTAGCCACAGAAAGGAAGCTCCCAGACCCAAACAGTGAGAGAAGATTAACTGTAACAGTTTTACATTCTGGACACAATGCATTTCGAATCACGGACCCTTTAAAATACCTGGGATGGGCAGAGAAGGGCCAAGTAATGGGTCTCTTTGCTAGGGGCTCGTCTCCTGAGCAACTGTGGGAGCACGAAGCAAAATACCGGCTTGTCTGGTTGATAAGTGTTCTGGTCGCTCCGACAAGTCCAGTGGGGATTCCCTTACAATGTTGCAGACAACAAAGTCACCACGCTTTCTATATTAAAACAAAAACAAAAACAAAAACCTTCATGCTGTTGTTCCGTGAGCTAGTTCAGGTCTTTAAAGCTCTCCTGCGGCCCCCTGCGCCGGGGCTGGGATCGGTCGGGTCCGGGCAGCACTCAGGTGCTCTGGGGCCGGGGCTCCCTCCCGCCGTTGAGGAGATCTGTGAGCTCCCTGATGTACTTGATGGTGTACTTCAGCGTCTGGATCTTGGTGAGCGGCTGGCCCCGCTGGCTGTAGATAGGGGGCAGGTAATTCCGGAGGGTGTGCAGGGCGTCCGCCAAGGTCCTCATCCGAAGCTTCTCCCTCTCGCTGGCCTTCCGTCTCCGCTGCACAGACATCCTGACTTTGGCCCCCTTCTGGGCCTTGGGGCCCCCCGCGCCCTGCAGATAGGCAGGCTGGAAGGCTAACATATTGTAGTCCACCTCCACCAGGCCACCGGTCCCACGACCATCGCAGCCACTGCTGCCCCCGTTGGTGGCACCTCCGTGCCCACAGACCAGCTCAGCCACAGCTGGTCGGGGAGAAGACGAATAGGACCCCAGCGACGACGCCGGAGACAGGCTCTGGGTCGGGGAGGCCTGGTTCACCTCAAAGGGCCCTGCCCTGTTGTTCCAGTCCCAGGAGGACAGCAGGCCGGGGCTGTCGGAGGGCCCCAAGCCCTCTTCGAGGCTGAGGAAGGTCTCGCGCAGGTTGTCCATGCCTGGGGGACAGCTGCAGAGAGAACAGCTCCCTGGCAAGTGAGAAAGAAAGTTCCGCTGCCAGCCAGGGCAGAGCTCTCTTTTATGGTGGTTGGGGGAGAGGTGATGAAGTGGGAAAGAGGGCTGCAGAGGAGGTTCAAAGGAGACACCGAGGACCGAGATGGAAAATGAACTCTTCAGGTGTCACTTTCTCCTCATTGATAATTAACATCTTCCAGCTAAAATGTCTTTAAACAAAAAGGCCTCCGAGAGAAGAAAAAAGGAATTATCTTGTTGTAACTAAACCAATTAAGGCCGCCTAACTAGACTTAGCATTGTCCTTGGAACTCATTAATGAGGGAGCCAAAGAAAACAAACCTGGGGCAATTTGCAGCAAGGAGGTGGTGGCCAGGATGCCCCAGAGGGCCCCCCTCTCCGGCAAGACCTACCCAGTTCAGAGCAGATGGGGTGTACTGGTGGAGAAGCTGCATGGTGGGGGCGGGGTGGGAGGGACAGGCAGGTAAGGGGTGTACTGGTGGAGAAGCTGCATGGTGGGGGCGGGGTGGGAGGGACAGGCAGGTAAGCCTTCTGGGCTTGGCTTCCCCAGCAAGTCAAATGCAGACGGTAGTAGCTCTTCCTTCGTAGGGCTCTCGGGAGGACAGCACCCAGCACACAGTGAATGCCAGTCTCCCTCTTGCCGCCTTCTTCAACACAATTCTCCTGAGTTTTGGTAGACTGCAGACAGGCCTCCAACATGCCCCCCCGCCTCAGAGTGACAAAGGCCAGCAGCTCCAGTAAACCCAGAGCCTTAATGAGCAGGAAACAGTCTTCAAGAAGCTTAAAGCTCTTGCTTTAACAGAGCAGATTGGGATTCCCCACAGCAAACAGATGCCATGAAACAGAAAACCTATTTCAAGCAGGGAGTTTGCAGAATACCTGGCATTTTGCCTTCTGTCTTTTAAAAATCCAGCTGCAGTGTCACACCTTGTTTTTTGAAATGTATAGAGGAAGTGTGAAATTAACCGGGGAGCCTGTTTTCCCCACCATCTCTCCAAATGCCGCTGAATGTGTTAAGTTGGATGGTTCTGCTAGTTTGCCTCACTTCCTACTTGCTCTGAGATAGACCCTGTGTGTTGGAAAGAGGTCTCAGGTTCCCCATTTGTCCCATGAATGTAACTTATTCTCTGTGTATCTAATTCTAAATGAGCATGAACCTCAGATCAGAGTGAGTTACATACCAGAGTAGTATGAACGTGTTCTTGAATGTGGTAAAGACTCTTTGCCATTATTGAAAAGAAATGTCTGGGGCACCTGGGTGGCTCAGTGGGTTAAAGCCTCTGCCTTTGGCTCAGGTCATAATCCCAGGGTCCTGGGATAGAGCCCAGCATCAGGCTCTCTGCTCAGCAGGGAGCCAGCTTCCTCCTCTCTCTCTGACTGCCTCTCTGCCTACTTGTGATCTCTGTCTGTCAAATTAATTAATTAATTAATTAATTTTTTAAAAAAAGAAAGAAAAGAAATGTCAATGGTCTAATTAGCTCATTCACAGTATTTTTTAATTAGCTGGGCTGAGGGAAGAAAAAGTAAAGCAGGTAATTCGTAGAAGAATGCTCTTAAATTTGCCACTTACCAAAGAACCCTAAGCCACATCTTGAAGGATGAGCATTAATGAAACATAGTAAGTGTAATAACCGGCCTGTCCTCCTTTCCCCTCTCTGCTCTTCAGTTCTTTTTGAGAAGCCTAGTATCTGCTAGCACCATTCAAGGAAATTTACATATATTAAAAGTAACCTTTACTTGTTTTTAAATCTAATTTTACAGATGAAAATGCTAAGGCTCTAAGAAGTTAAGAGATCAGCTAAGATTTCCCTGGTAAGAAGTGGTAGAGTCGGATTCCTAGTAAGACCCCTAAGCCTACTCTTTTTTTTTTTAATCAATTTTCTCTATTTTCATTGGCTGTAGGAGAGGCAGGTGACCTGAATGTGATTCAAAAGGGAAGGAGACTCTCCGCAGACCCAAGGTAGCTGTGACAGCCACTGTCGTAGTAAGTTTTTAGTCCTTATAGTCTAAACTGCACAGTTTTCTTTTTTTTTTTTTTTTTTTTTTTTTTTAAAAGATTTTATTTATTTCTTTGTCAGAGAGAGAGAGCGCGAGAGAGAGCACAGGCGGACAGAGTGGCAGGCAGAGGCAGAGGGAGAAGCAGGCTCCCCGCCGAGCAAGGAGCCCGATGTGGGACTCGATCCCAGCACGCTGGGATCATGACCTGAGCCGAAGGCTGCTGCTTAACCAACTGAGCCACCCAGGCGTCCCAAACTGCACAGTTTTCTATGTAGCACTACTTCTGCTCTCAGACTCGAGTTCTTTTTTTTATTCCTTTCCGTGGCTTCTTTCTGTATTTGCTAATTTCTTAAACTCCTATTTTAAGAAATTCCATTTCTTAAATCAGACGGTATCTGTCAAATGCTTGATGCATTATAGACACTTAGTAAGTGTAGGCTTTGTTCTTGTTGTTAATATCATCCATGGTCAAGCTCACCAGTACCAGAAAGACCTACTCTG
Organism: Mellivora capensis; assembly: GCA_004024625.1. Lineage (NCBI taxonomy): Eukaryota > Metazoa > Chordata > Mammalia > Carnivora > Mustelidae > Mellivora > Mellivora capensis. The sequence continues at coordinate 25,848 of PISX010015266.1, read as the reverse complement.
CTCCGACTCCTCCACCTCTGACCCTACCCCCAAGCAGTGCCACTCCACAAAAACCAGTTCTTAAAGCAAAGAAAGCTGCCAGGCTTCCATGTCTCTCTATGGACACTGTCTCGTTAGAAATCAACTAGAACCAAACGTGCATTTCTCCTGCTAGTCTCCACGAAGTACCCTATGCTCAGTCTGTGGGAAATGGAGGTGCAGGCCAGTTTATCACCATCAGCATTTGAAGACTATGATTGGGCCCACAATAGCTAGGTGTTTTCCTATGTCCATTGAAAATAAGGCAGAAAATTGGGCAATGCTAATCTGGACCCAGAAAAACCTAGTTGAGAGTGTGGTGTAGGGGAAAGATGAGCCAGAGTTCACTCCTTTAGAGCACATGGTGCAGCCTCGCAGGGCCCCAGTACTTCACTTTGTAAAATGAGGATAATAATACCTTCTTTATGATGTCCATTTCTAAAATAAGATGTATGGACCAAAGCATCATCGAAACTCCTCTCCAGCTCTAGCATGTGATGAAATGTTTTCCTGGGGGAAGGTGTTGACTTAAAGATCTCCCACCAACCCAGCATAAAGGGACCTAGAGACAACCAAGTCTATCCTCTTAGCTTCATCCTAGAGATGACAATGACTTGTTCAGTGTCGCACCAAAAGGCTGTGGCTGAGATGGGAATAGAAAGCAAATTTGTGTAACTCCCAGATCTGCCATTTTCTTCCCTAGAAACTAGTACAGATTTAAGTGATACACAACCTTTCATATCAGTCAGACTCCACAGTTCCCACATTACTAAGTTATTAGGATAAATACCTTTTTTATAAAGATTTTATTTATTTATTTGACATACAGAGAGAGAGAGATCACAAGTAAGCAGAGAGGCAGGCAGAGAGAGAGGGTGAAGCAGGCTCCTCGCTGAGCAGAGAGCCCGATGCGGGCCTTGATCTCTGGACCCTGAGATCATGAGCTGAGCTGAAGGCAGATGCTTAACCCACTGAGCCACCCAGGCACCCCTATGATAAATATCTTAATATGCATTTAAAGGTCACTCAACAAACACTGATAAACTATTGTGACGACGATTATAACACACTGAAAAGAAGTCCCCAATTCTGAGGCATGTTCCCAAAACGGCCTGTGAAATGTCCTGGTCCTATTTTCTGAAGAGTAGCATAGAGAGACAGATAGCCTCTCCAATCCCAAGCCCCAGGCCGACTTCCCATTGCCTCTCTGCCCATTTCGGAGGACCCAGGATTTGCCACACTAATTCGTGAGTGGCCTAGTGTCTAAATTTTCACCTAGAGTCTAATTTTGCTTCTGAGGAGATCCCAATCATATCCCTGATAACAGGAATGACAGAGGATAGATACTGTTTTCTACAGTAGCCTGTAGTGGAAATCGCAGAGAAGATGGTAGATTCTGGAACCGGCCAGGAAACTAGGCAGAGCAACTTGGGAAAAATGGACAAATACTGCTCAAAGAATCGACAGGAAACAGAGGGCAACAGGCAGTTTCTATGCCTGAACATATAACCACCCGTGGTCCCAGGTCACAACTGTCCACAAGGCACCTCTGTGCAAATTAGAAGAATGCCTACCTTGGGCTTCCTTCGGCCCCCACTGACCTCTTCGGCCAGGCTCTTTATGCAGGGCTCTACCGCCATGACTGGTAGCCTCGGGGGGCCCTCCGTGGTGTGTCTCCTCTGCAATGTTAGCATTTTTGTTCTTTAGCAAATGTCCAGACATGGTTGGACAAAGAGAAAGTGGCAGTCGTGGCAAGAGCATGTTCACTGGGGTCAGATTAATCTTACATTGGCTACTGAGTAATTGTGACCTTAGACCTGTTAATGAATCTCTCTTAGACTCAGCTTTGTCTGCACAATGGAAATGCTAATACTTCCCTCATAGAGAACACACTTTAACCAGGTCTGTACATTGTAAGCTACTGACGTATGGCGAGTATGCCAACTAACGTCGCCTTAAAGATGAAACCACGTTCAGTGACTTCTTGATTCCTTGAGTTAAGAGAAGTTAGAGCCACAATATACGTGGTGACACATACATCTCTCCCATATTTTTGGCTTCAGGTCACCTCTGCGTAGAAACCAAAATTCCCTCCTTCAAATGAATCCTTTTCCTTCCTTTCTTTCTTTTTCTTTCTTTCTTTCTTTCTTTCTTTCTTTCTTTCTTTCTTTCTTTCTTTCTTTCTTTCTTTCTTATTTTTTTTCCTCTTTTTTTAACAAAACCAATTTAGATCGAGTTCTTTACCAAAGACCAGTAGCTGTCCAGGGCCAGTGGTGGGAGCTATCAGCGCCCAGCGTAGTCACTAAAGGGAGGCATTGCCTATAGATTTTAGGAGAACAGTGATAAAGCTGATGGAGAGTTGGTCTGAATTTTATTACCACTGTGGAGTGCCGACTCAAAACAATGACAAATTATTAGTAAAGCGAGCACTCCTTGCTAGGATAGATGGCTCCCACCACCGACCTATCCTCGGTAACCACTGCCCAAGGGAACTTTCGGCTTCACTCACCGGTTTAGAACTGTGACCCAGGGCACCCCAATCCTAGTCCTAGTTCTGGCCCTTCTTTACTATGAAACGTTAAACAAGTCATTCGACCTTTATGCAGCTCAGTTTCGTCATGGGAAAGTTAGGGTCAGCCTGTATACTGTGTACTAAGAAGCTAAAAACTGAAGCTTGCCTTTGGGAAGTAAAAAGGCCTATAGGACTATGTTGAGATGTTTTCAAGATCAACAAAAGTAACTGCTGTCATCAATGAAATCATCCACTCCAAACCCAGCAATTTTGCCTCGATACATAATACCAAGTAAATCAGCATGGAAGCTGACTCTTTCAAAGTGCTATCCCCAGACCTTTGAGAAGCATCAAGATGGAAGGTCAATTACCCCTGTGACCTCCTGGATATCTGACCACGTGAAGCAGTTTGCATGGGCCATTTGCTCAAAGCAGAGGGAGGACTCCAGTAGGTTTCAACCTCTCATGATGCTGCAGAAAATCCTTCAATAGATCAGTGAACTACAAAACCTAATCCCAGAATGGTGCCTGTGTGGCTCAGTGGGTTAAGTGTCCGACTCTGGATTTCAGCTCAGGTCATGATCTCAGGGTTGTGAGATGGAGCCCCGTGTGGCTAATCCTGGAGTCTAATTAAAATGAGATCTATTCTGCTGAATCCCCACCATGTACTAAGAATTAAACTTGTCTCTTTTAATTAGTTCATCTTAATTTCCATACAACTCTGTGCAATAGAGGTTATAATCCACACTTCAAAGAAGAGGGAACCTGTGTTCAGAAAGGGACCCAGCAGACATAGCAAGAGGACATAAAAGCAGGATAGGCACTACCTAAGTCTGCATGAATGCCATATCCAGCCTCATTCCACAGTATATCCTGCACCCCAGAAGCCGTGTCCCCCATGCAATGTAATCACTGAGAACATCTGCAAGATGCAGAGGTTGATTCAAATCTCACCTCCCCCAAGAAGTCTTCTCTGCCTGCCTCAGCCCTCAGAATTTCTCCCTTCTCTTATGGACGGTACACAGCTTTTACCACATTCCTTTAACACTAATATATACTGCCTGATGTTGTTTCTGGTTCTCTCTCCACATTAGTCTGACTTGCTTTCCCAATTATGTTGCAAGTTCCTTGAAGTTATGGATGATTATTTTGCTGGGTCTTAGTGTGGTGTACAGAGCTAAGAAGGTGACCGTCAATTAGCCTGTCGGTTTTTATTTGGTACACATTGAGTGCCAAGCACTGTGCCGGGTGCTGAGAACGGAAAGTTAAATTAAAAAGCTTTTTGTCTTCACGTTGTTTGGAGTATTGAGGGCAGAGATAAAGAAGTGAAATTCCTGGTGAAACAATGTCTATGTGTGTGATAAATGGAACCAGAGGGCGCATGAGTGGCTGTAAGGGACAGCCTTGCGAGTCCTCTGTAACATGTCCCCACGATAATATTAGCACATTAGTGCTTCGGTGGCTGTCCAAACACTGGTGGATGGATAGAAAGTGATATTAGTGACAAGAGGAGAGCCACTAGAAGCAGACTACACCTGAATCAAATCTTAGAAATATTTACACACCGATAAGAGGCACAGAAAAGAGTCTGGAGGACTTTCTGAAAGACATGACGTCTACAACCTTGCTTACTAAGTAATCCTCCTGTGGCGTCTAAAGAGGTTGCTCCTTTAAAACCAGAGCTGTTTTAACAAGGTGAGAGGTTAGGGAGCTCCTTCTAGCTATTGCTCGGAGGTTCGAGATAGCATGCATTTGCAGGAAACCACGCCAGCAAGGGGTCCAGGAGAGGTTGAGGTTGGAGGGAAAAGCCCTGTCCAGAAAGATGAAGCACTTGGACTTTACACAGTAGGTGACAGGGAGCTTCTAGTCATCGCAATTAGGGGAAGCAGAGGCAGATTGGGCCAACACAGTCCTGCAGCCCCAGGCCAGCTGATTGTGGAGAACAAGCCTAGAAACCAAGGCTGCTCCAGATTTTATTCAATGTACTCAATTTAGAGTAACTCCTACTAATCCTCACAGCAACCCTACAAAGTCGGGGATAGTAGCATCCCTGATCCAAACTGAGTAACAGAGGGGTTCAGTCACTCACCCAAGACCCCACACATAATGACTGGTAGCACAGGATTTGAACCTACGTAGCCTGCCTGGGGCTCCTGGCTTTTATCCACTGGCTAAAACAACTGACAACAGTTGGAGGCATCAGCATCATGGTCCCTGTAGTGCCCTTAAAGCCAGAACTCAAGCTTGAGCTACAGCTCAGTAAATATGGGAAGACTGGTGCCATTCAATCACGTAGCTAATGTATACAGAGCCCCTGAGACTGGCCCAGTGTATTAGGCATTGCAGGGGCTAAAAAGATGTAGTAGGTTTAGGTTCTCTGTCTTTGTTCCTAAATCAAGCACCCCCAGAGAGGCACCCCCTTTCTGGGCTATACCCAGTGATGAAAACAATAATAAATGCATTTAGTACTAAAAGCTTTGTATGACTCATTTCATTTAAATCTTACAAAAATCCTTTAAAGGAAGTATTATTTTTGTTCCAATTTACATAAGTAAAAACTGGGGCTTTGAGAGGTTGAAAAGTTGCACAAACCCACGAGATGAAAATGTGGAGGAGACATGGCCTAGTCCCAGGAGGTCTGAGTCCAGAGCCCCAGGCTCTAGGGAGTCATTTTACATCATGAGGGAAGACACGGGGAAGGGAGGGTTTCGAAAGGGGCCCTTGTCACATGTCCTGAGGATTGCAGCCATTTTGCAACTTTGGGTTCACAGTTCTAGAATAGAAGACATCTGTGTCCATCCCCCTACCACTTTCTTGTACTTTCCCTGGTCTTAGGCCATGCAATTATCTTTCTCAAACAACAGGCAACGTTGATATTTCAGCATATTTTCCGAGAATTGAAAATTCAGAGAGAATGTCTTATGATTTTGTAAATAAAACACTTTGCAGTATTAATGACCATAACAACGGTGAGGACACCTTGCTCTCTTGCCGACTCACAGCACTGAGCCACAGAGGCTCGGTGCCGAGCCACAGAGGGGAGCCTCGCCGATCCGGTGAGCTAGACATCGTCCTCAGCTTACGAGAGAGGAGGCCAAACTCAGATGCGAAGGACCTGGCCCAGGATCAACAGAAGCCACTCCTCTCGGCAAGGCCACACCCGCCCCCGCCAACTCTGTGGCCCACATGGGGCCTGCTTCCCTGCCTCAAGGTCTGCACTCAGCATGGGACCCTCAGAGGCCCTCGTTCTGAGAGCTTCCCTTAGCTTTTGGGATTCCTGCCTGCTCGGGGCTCCACACACACCCCCGAACTCTGTATCTCCCTCAGTCCCTTGGCCCAGCTCATAGCTGCCCAGAGCCCCACTGGCCAGGCTGACCCCTGGCCTTCTTAGTAGACAAGGGATGGAGCCCGTGTTCAAAAACCCCTCAGGACTAAGTTGAAAACCTGGACCTTTCACCTCTTCACACAATCTCCACACCCAACTGACATGCGACAACTACAAAAAACCCAGATAATTCTTGGGGGACAAGGGGATATGGTGTGTGTGTGTGTGTGTCTGTCCCTATGCGTCTCTCTGTGTGTATTTGTCTGTTTCTGTGTCTGTGTATCTCTTTGTGGTAAAAGAAAACACCTAAGTGCTATGTGACATCTTCCTATGTCCTCCAGCTAGTAAAGAGAAATAAAAGTAGCAATTTCCTACGCAGTTAGGGAGAGAGCGCCTGTGTTGTCGAGCCTGTGAGAGTTTTAGCAAAGCCAGGCTGAGGTACTTGTCTGCCATTATGTTCCCTACCAACCAGGGAAGCAATAAACATTTTGGGCTCTCCTGATTTGAGTTTGAAGCTCATTGTAAAGCCAGAAACTAATATTTCGGTCTTAATCCTTTTAAAAATAAATTGTAAAGCATCATGCAATGAACAAATAGATGATTTTCACTGGCTGAATATTTGATCAGGACAAAAGAGCAGGTAAAAAAAAATAGGAATAAATAATTTGGCTTATCTCATGGGAGAGCTAAGAGACAGAAAATAGACATGCTGAACTACAGAAATCCTTGAGAACAGAAAGACAAACCCCTCGTGTATTTCTTAAGCCATTCATGAGGGGGATTCTCTGATCCCAAATTGGGTTTATCGCCACCCCATTGCTAAGCCATATTGTGAGGAAAGACAGCATCCTCCCACCCAAGTATTTGTAAGGCTTCCTTTCTCTCAGCACCTGGACAACCTGAGCTCAAGATTCTAATTCATCAACCCACTCCATAGCCAAGAGCTGTGGGAATTTTCTTTGCAAAATGAATGTAGGTAGAAACCAAGCCAGTGTGGCCTTCCCTCAGAAAGAATTCCTTCTTGAGCAGCCATGTTCCTGCAGGGTCTCTACCTCTCTTTCTCTTTTGAAAATATAACTAAATACGTTCATTTGGGTAAAAAGAAAACCCAGCCACCCCGTCTGCACAAAATGGACATTTAGGTAGAAGTCAGGAGGGTTGGAGAGGGGGGGTTGCAACATGTGGGTGAAGAATCATCTAAAGAGGGAGAAAGGGCAGTAAACAGAGGAAGTGAAGCTAATTCTCCCTTGAGAGCCATGGGCAAAAATAAGCACAGGGGAACATGAGCACTTCCTCTTGGTTCAAAAATCTCATGTCAATATTTAGCCCCAAAGAGCTTGGGTTTTCCTCACAGACCAGGGAGGGGGAACAGCTTCGAGTAGTTCATTGTTTCTTCAGCAACTGGCTAGTAAGATTCAAAAAAAAAAAAAAAAAAAAAGAAAGAAAGAAAAGAAAAAAATCTCCTGTGTTACATTTACACCTACTCCCCTTTTAAGTTGGATTCTTTATTACCAGTGGTATTTGGGGTGGCGTTTTAATACCCATGTCAAGAAAGTTGAAAGCAATTTGCACTGAGGTTGTTCTCTAAAGATTTGTCTCTGTTCTTACCAGCCTGGAGAGCAAAAACGTGTGAAATTACTTCTTTAGTCCTCTCCAATGCCACAAATTAAGAGGTTGGAACTGCTGCTATTAAAATGAATACTAAAAAATGTTTTTAGGAGGATATCTGCATAATGACCCTGCTTATTTTCAGGAACACTGGTCTTTCCTTGGGGCCATTTTTAATTCAGATTTCCTCATTTGCAAGTTGATTGGCACCTAAAAAGCGGACAGGAGGCAAAGAACAAAGTTGGGAAAATATTTCTCATAAATAAGAGGGTCGAAAGGGTATTGTTCTGAAGAACTCGTACAGATAAGAATAACACAGGCTTGCCATTGGGGAAATGAACAAGGGAAAGGATAAACAGTTCACGGAAGAAGTACAAGAGGCTAGTAAACACAGAAGAAAAGATCACCTCCACGGTGATCAAAGACATGGAAATGGAAACCACAAGGAAAGGCCGTTTTTCACCTCCCAAGCTGGCGAAGTTGGCAAAAGGGTAAGGAAGTGGTCTTGCCCAGACACCACTCATGGAGGAATACACTGGCTAACTTGTTTTAATATTTTAAAATATCCAGAGTGCATTTTAGATTTAAGAGTACCTTTGGCACAGGAACTTTATCCTCTAGAATTAAACAAAGCTGCAGTCAAATATTTATAAACAAGAAAATTTATCATAATGAGAAACAACTGTGATATCTAACAACCAAGGAGGGATACATAAATTATGTCCTCGCCACGTGATGGAATACCACATAGTTGACAAAAATCGTGTTTGCGGGAACACATACATGAGGAAATGCAATCTAACAAGAGAGTTTTTAAGCAGGACATATAAAATTAATACTTTGATCCAATTGTATTTTTTCCATAGAAAAATGACTAAGGGTTTACGAGTGATTGTTTCTGGTAATAGGAATTGAGGGTAAATTTTTCTCCATTCACCTTACTTTCTTCTCAAGGGGCAGTCTAGTGTCACGGTTTGAAGCAAAGACTGTCAGCCAGTGTTCCTAGGTTCAAATCGTGACGCTTCTCCTTTTATAGCTACGCAGTCATAAGCAGGTAACTGAATCTCTCCGTGACTCAGCTTCCTTGTTTGCAATTTGGAGGTAATGGGAGTACCCACTTCACAGGATTGTTGTGAGGGTTCATCCATGTGGAGAGATGGCATGATGCTGGCCTTGGGTAGAGTGAGCACTCAATCATTGGTAGCTGCTGTCATTCCTTAGAGTTGTCGGTATTTTCTAAATTTAAGAATCTATTAATTTAAAAATTGGAACTTTCAAGGCAGAGACCAGGCAAGAATGGCTTGAGTGGGTCCATGTGTGAAGGAAAAAGACTCGGGAACCACGTTGCCCTCAAGTTGAATCAAGGCATCTGGGTAGTACATTTATTTAAAAATGAAGAAAAGGCAAAGAAGGAAAGAAGGATGGCAGGCAGGCCGGAAGGAAGGAAGAAGGGAAGGAGGGAGGGAGGGGATTGAGGGGAAGAACTCTTGCAAAACTAATAAGACATTGACAAGTAGGACACAGTGAGGGTCACTGAGATCTTGTTGGAGCTACATGTTTGTGTGCATGTCATATAGTTCCCATGCACACATTCCCACACTTGCATCACAACAAGATCACCTAGGGAAAGAGGAAGAATTATTCTCAAAAGCAAGAGTCCCGGTCCCATCTCCTGTAGATTCTGATTGGTAAGTCTAGGCTGGGGCCAGGTAATCAATCTCTTTTTTTAGTAAACAGGGAAGTTGGAAACCTCTGATGTGGACAGATAAAAGACCTCCAGGCGTTCAAGAGCTCCCAAGTCTGGCACCAGGAAGCCAAGAGCATGTCCAACACAGGTCTCTTTGTCTAGATAATTAACTAGACATGAACCTCAGGACACAGGGAGCAGGACTGGATGACCTCTAGGCCTTCATAGCTCCTTTAATTTTTCATGCTGTTAAAATCTCCTGATAACTTCTTTGCTAGACATTTAAGGTTATCCATGTTCTGGCCCATCCTGACTCTTTGAACTTTATCTCCCCATCTCTCCCCCTACGCCCCAACCCGGTCCTCAAGCACATTCTCTACCCCACTCCAAGATGGCCCTACACTGTCCCTAGACCACAGTTTCTTTTCTTGGCCTTTGTATGGGCTGTGTCCCTAACCCAAATGTCCCTCTCCCTCCTTTAACCTCTCCGATTCTACCAGTCCCTCTATGCCTGAGCCAAGAGTCCCCTCTCCTCCAGAAGCCCCCTGTGCCTGGCCCATGCCTCAGTCACATTTGTATGGAGAGCCCTGTTCAGAGAGTTATTGTTCTGCCCTATACTGCTCAGTAACTTATTTGTCAAACTCAGGAAGAAGGCCCTTGCTCATAACTGAGACAGGAGTATGACCTTACAGTACATAAAAGATTTCATATCTATTATATCACTTCACTGCCACCACAGGAAGTGGGTAAAGTTATCATCTCCATTAGAGGGTTGAGGAAACTGAAGCCGAGGGAGGCTTTCTTACTCACGTATGGCAAAACCACCCAAAGATGGCAGAATTAAAAGACTGTACTGCTGGTAAAGGGAATCGGGGATCCCCCCCATGAAATTTTCCAATATGGAGGGTTAATGAATGACTCTCTTTGTTGTGCAGACCGGGGTAGGGGGGAGGCCAAGCCCCAAGGCTTTAAAGAACAGCTGCATCTCCAATCAGAGCCCGCGTCATCCACAGACTCAAACGGTGGGCTCATGATTGCAGCTGCTGCTGGCTGTAGGCAGCCCCGCAGCTGTTACTGGGAGGTGGACTCAAAGAGAGCAGGGAAATAGAATCCTGTGAAAATAAGTGTGCCTATGCGTACGTGCGTGATATTCTCCCTTCTCGGGGCTCCCAGTGTTCTAAGTACGTGATGTCATGATTCCTTACAGGAAGACGGGATTCGGTGAGTACAAGTGAGAAAGCCAGCAGAGGGGAGGTGAGGGTCTTACTAGCCTTCCCTGGACATTCTTCGAAATGGAAAGCAGAGTGTCTGAGGGCTGCACAAGCTTTTTAATTATCAGCATTTGTGATAAGTCCTGCAGCAGAATGTTCTTGGCAGAGCTGGGGAGTCCGAAGAGTGTCTAAGGAACAGACCGTGGGATTGGGGATCAACGTCTTGCTTCTCTCCCCTTCCGTGCCTTCCCCCATGATACCAGCTGTTGCCATCTTATGGACCTAACATCTTTTCTGATGCTGCAGGGGCTGTGCTTGCAGATGAGCTCTCCTTCTGTGCTCTCTTTTGGATTCTTATTACCCATCTGACTTGTCCCTAAGGTTCCCATTCCTTCCCCACCTTTCCCTTTCCTCCGGACTGGACCTGCTCTTCTCACTCTTCAGGGAAGACAGGCCACTGCCCCCATTGCCATTCCTTGGCTAGTACAGGTTTTCTGCCTAGGGTCTGTGGTGCCAGCCCACTGCCTGTCACAATCCAAAGTGTTCTTTCTGGTCCACTCTGACTTCCAGCCAACACCTTGGTGGCCTCTGTTGCACGTACACTGGGTTCTGTGCAGGCTGACACAAGGGGTGGTGAATGGATCTGTAGCCCCCAGAAGCCATCAGTTTCCTTATTTTCTTGTCTAGTTCCAGCTGCCTACATCCCTTTCTGGTCTATAACACTACTTCTCTAAGTGGGAGCCCAAAACCACCTCACTCAAAATCTGTGGGGGTAGAATCCAACCATTTGATTTTATAACAGATTCTTCAGATGAGTCCTCTTAGGAAGGTTGGCTTTGGGAACCACTGGGGTAGCGCTTGGCCATCCCCAGGGTTACTCACCTGGTGCCTGATCCCGTATATGGAGTCCCATGTTGTTTCCCTTGTTGATGCTTGTCAACCTCATTTGTCCCACATTCCCTCATTTCTGCCGGAGTGAAGCCCTGGGGGCTCTCTCTGAGCTGTGCAACATCACTCAACGCCATTCTTACTGGGCTGGAAGAGCAACGACATCCTTCGTGGGGTCACCAAGCTAGCTTTGCTCTCCCAAAGTCGCTTCCAGATGGGTTAATGCATTGGACTTACAACACAGATTTCCCAAGTACTCTGTCTACAATGTACCAAAAACCTCACTACATTCGGGAGACATCCCAGGAACCAGACAAGGTCCCTGTCCCAGGGTGCTCACTTTCTAGGACAGACATCCACAGTGTGATGGAGGTCGGGAATAGGCTTCGGGGTGTCAAATACAGCACACAACAATGACTGTGTATGAGTCCATGTATATTATACTAATAAGGAGATCTATAGGTTTTGTAAAGGGTTAAAAGTTTTGTATAACACAGAAAGGGCTAAGAGCTACCGGATGGAAGGAGAACGATGATGAGTACTTTCCAAATAGAGAAAATGTCATCACCGGCAAGCTAGCAAAATGATGCCAAGTTGGGATTTTTGGGAACCCTGTCATTAGCAGGTCAATTATTTACCCCAAAATGGGTGATATCAAGATACAGAAAAGTTTCCTTAGGTCTCAAGGTCAAAGGTGTCCCTTGAGGCACAACTAAATGCCACAGTCTCGCCTCCTCTGATAGTTATGTGTGGGTAAAATGAGGTTAGTATGGATGATGGTCAAGAAACATGTTTTGGCAGAAATAGGTTGCAGGATATACCTTAAGAGCAGATGGGGTTGGGCCAGGGCATGCTGGGTAAGATCTGAAGCTGTTGGGCCAGCGTCACCTCCCTCCCCTGCTCTTCTGAACACTGGAACCTACAGCTACATGGACGATAGGGAATCATTCAGAAAAGAGCTTCCTTCGGAGCAGCCTGGTCCATGCTGGAATCTGCCCTGGGTGCCCAAGGGGGGAGATTTCTGCTTCTGGACAGGAACTTAGCAAAAGCCCCTGCCATGCGGTTGGGTTCTATCTCAAAAGAGCAGAAAGGATGCCTCAGACTCCCAATGTGCTCCCCAGCTCAGCACAATCCAGAGGCTTTGACAAGGAATGACAGTGGGGGAAGGGAAGAGGCGGTCCTTCTCAGATGGGAGAGGGATGGCCAGAGGAGGAGGGAAAGCTGTGGCTCCAGTGGCTTGAGCTTTGAACGTGATCTCTCAACGTCAACAGGAAGACCCAGCACCAGCAACAACTTTCGTATGGCTCCCAATTTGACACTTCTAAGGCCCCCTCTCTGGGGGTGGGGGATGGATTTTTCAAGGAGGAAGGGAACTTGCGGAATCTTTGGACCTGTCACAGACAGCCTCAGAAAGTGTGGGGAGAGCCCGCTGTCCTTGTTTTTCAGCTACTGGTCAAAATCCTACCCAAGTGGTTGGCGAATGCCAGATGATTGTAGATTACAGACTTGACCTCGAAATGATTGCATCCATCACTTCGTTCTGTTGACTTCTTTGCTCTTCAGCACAGGAGTGGATTTCCTGAGCTGGTCACCTCAACAGGGCTATTATCTGTGCTCTTCCTCATGCCCCCACCACCCTGTCCGCTGTCGGAAAGGGAAGGTCTGTGTTACGTGCAGTGCCGGAGCTCAGATCCTAATTCCACCAAGGATGACTTAAGAACCTTAAGTCACTTATTTCTCTAAGCCAGGACTCATCTGTAACACGAGGATAATAATTAATTATACCTCACTGGGTTGTAGGAAAAGGTTAAATAGGACAAAGCAGGCAGCACACAGAAGTGTTGATGTGATTTGTTTCCCTCGCCATTTTTTTTTTTTTTTTTTTTTTGAGTGTAGTTGACACACAATGGTGCATTAGTTGCAGAGGTACAACTCAGTGATTTGACACATTTAGACATTAGGCTCTGTTCACCCCAAGAAGAGCTGCCATCTGTCCACTTTTAATAGAGCAAATATTTAAGATTCTCATCAATCTGGTGCCAGCTACTCTGCACAAGTCATTCTCCAAACCTCTGGGTCCCAGCTGGTGTGTAGGATCAGCAAACCTGAAGGGCTGACTGGAGCCTTGCAGCTGTCAGATGGCAGGGATCTGTGCGAACGAGGAGTCGAAGCACAGGGAAAGCTCTGAGCCCGAGAAGAGCCGCAAAGGAAAAGGCAGCTGCAGGTTTGTCCCAAGTAAATCAAATTGTGACATTTATTGGGCTATTTCCAGAATAACACCAGCGAAACTGGAATGCAGGATAATCCTTTCCGAGAAGAATCTTAGCTAAGCAGCCTGCAAGAGCCAGCCTTGTCTGCTGGAATTTGCCCGACTTAATGAAAAGTTCATAGACTGGGACACACAGACCTGGGTTTGGATTCTGTCTCTACCATTTCTCAGTGACTCCAGGCAGGTTACTGAACCCCTCGTGTTCAGTAACCTCGTGTTCCTCGTCTTCCTCCTCCGTAACAACAACCACAAAAGGCAAATCATAAATGAACCTTGCAGGGGGATGGTGCTGGTTCGAAATTAAGAAAAGTACTTAGTATAGTTGATACTCAACATGTTGATACTCAGTACTCAGTTTGTGACCATGAGCACTCCACACCAGGGCACCAGGGTCCTCTGGACCTGGGGCCATCATTTCTTAGATTTGTACCTGGTACAATGCAGAGAACTGGGTGGGGGAGGAGGCAGGCAAGGGTGGGGGTGGGTGGTAGAGGGGAAAAAGGAGATCAAAAGGCCTATAAATATCTGTCAAACTTTAAAATGCAAATCCCTTGCCTGTGGCCCTGTTGGGACCAAATCTTCCATTATCACCTTTCTGGGAAGAGCTCCAGAGGTGGGGGGTGGGGAGAGGTTAAGCATAGTCCTTCCCTTCATGGAGTAGTTTGGTTTGGCTTGGTGTGATTTTGTGGCCAAGTCTGGATATGGGATAAGTGTTTCCATTCAACCCAAACCTGGAAGCATGAGTAGCAAGTTAAGACACCATTGCATATGGGTTTCTTTGTGGATAGACCACGAGTTCTCAAGGAAGTTGTTTCACCCTTACTGTAGCCCCTGCAATTTACATGATACTTGGCATAGAGTGCCTGATGGATGGATGGATGGATTGATGGATGTTTATTCTGAGCATAATAAGTTATCTTCACTAGTTGATGACCTAGTTCTCAAGGATCCCCTTGCTCTACACTTCACTGAGAGCCATGATTGAAGGTGGGGGAACTTTCTCTGAGGGTCAGCTGTGGCTCTCTGTCAAACCCTTGGATAGTATCTCCAGTGGCCACAGCAGCCCCATGCCTGGGGGTTTATGACACTTCAGAGCAGCTTTGCCCTACAACTTGCTCCAAAGAAGTGTCCTCTTCCTATGAGTCCCCACTGTTGGTAACTTATATTTGAAGAAATCATAGAATTCCAGGTGAATTCCACAAAAAGGAACTTCGAGGGTAAGAGAGCCAATAATTATCTGACACTCACTGTGTGCCAGGTCCATCTTCCTCACCGCACCCCATCACAAGTCAGAAGCATGGATCATCAGTTCCTTTTTTCCCTCCTCTTTCCTTGCTGGCCTTGTTTCCTTGTGAAAATGTACTTGTATGTAATGGGTGAGTGGGGTTTTTCCAAAACGTCTCTTACAAATGTCCCCAGTCTGGGATGACCTAAAACACATGTCATTGTTTAGACTCTATCCTGGATAAACTCACTGATGGTAAGTCTTATCTAAGTACCTGAGAGTCTTCCTCCCCCTTTCTCTAAATGGAATCCATCAGGCAAGCCTCCTACCAATCACTCACCCCTAGAAAACCTCTGAGGACTGTCTGGGTCCTCACTGACCACTCTCTTCCGCATTCTGATGCCCTCAGACACCACTCCCTCTACACGGCACTCGGTGGCATTGTTATCCCAAGAACATATGAGTTTGATATAATAACTAAATTGGAAACATCCTGAAGGGAGGACCAGATATTATTCGTGTGGACTCTGCAACATGCCTCACCCAGTACTGAATCCATCTTAAGAATTCAAAAAATGGCAGCATATTGGTGGTCAAACCATGGCCTTTGGCTTCAGGTGGATTTGGGTTCAGAGGTTAACTTTATCCATTCATTCATTCAACAAGGGTGTATTAACAGTGCCACATGTTAGGCACTGTTGAACGCTCTGGGAATATAACAAAGAACAAAATGAAGTTTCTCCTCTTGTGTTGCTATTCCAGCGATAAGAGCCAAATGAACAAAAAAGTCTCATGATTTGTGAAGAAATAATGCAGAGTAAGAGGCAAGTGTGGGGGAATGTGTGTCCAAGCAGTGGAGGTAGCTACTTAGCTAACATTCTTTCAAAAATACCAGGTGAAGGGTGATAAGGAGCTTACTGTCCGGATATCTGCAAGAAGTCCAGGCAGAGGAAACAGCAAGTTCAAGAGCCAGAGTTTGACGTGCTTAAGGAAATGAAAGAAAACCAGCACCATTAGAGCAAGGCAAGCCATGAGGGGGAAGAGGTTGGAGAGAAGGTCAGGGAGATAGACAGGGGTCAGCCATGGTGAACCTTATAGGCTCTGCCTGGGACTTAGGAATTTATGCAGAGCATGATGGGAAGTTTGTACACAGGTGTGCATTGGGGGGCTGTTAGGACGTGATTTGCAATTTCAATAGATTTATCTGGCTGACGTGTGTTCTGGGAAGGGCTCGAGTGTTTTGAAGTAAAGAGATCAATTTGAAAGTGATTTCATGGTTCACACAAGGGCTGCCGGTACCTGCCCTTTGTAGGTACAACACCACTGGAAGAAGGTGTATGTCCTGTGTGATCACAGGCATGTCGCTTTACTTCCCTGGTTGCTTTCAAGATTAGTAAACCATGCATTTAGCTGATTGTGACAAGGCCTGGCCCATTGTAGGCTCTGCCCAAAGGTTCTTAAGGTCAGAAATGACTGCTGAAGAGGAGAGAGTCTTAACTCATGCTCTCCTGGGAACTTGTGGGTGACCTGTCTTGAAGATGTTTGGCCCTGGTGGTTAGAGCTTGGCAGGAAGGGGACAAAGCTCTGGGAGATTCAGTGTCCTGCTGTCCCTTACTCCTCCTCTTTCCTCACACACCCAAATCCCCTAATCTCCCCAAGGGTTGACTTTGGTGGTTATTTTTTGATTCTGAAAATTCTAGTAACTTTCATGATCATTTCTTAAATATCCACAATACACCTTTTCTGGGAATCTGAACCACTCCGATTTAGTGGCCAGATTTCTATACATCAAATCAGTACAGGTCGTTCCATCTCACTGATGGGTGGTTTCTGGAAGAGTGCCACAGCCTTAGATGAATGCAGAGTAGATAGAAGTTTAATTTTTACCAAAGAATCTTTGGAGATAGAACAGCTCTGGGCTCCAGTCCTCCTCCTGCCGCTTACTAGTTGTTGACCTTGGCTAATTTCCTCAGCTTCCCTTAGCTTCATATATACATAGGGGATACAAGTGTCTGCCTTTCGGAGTTTTTGTGGGACATATATGAGGAATTTGAAGACTTAGTAAAGTGGGTAGACATAATAGTAAACACACAATCTCTGTTATTTCTCTTCTACTGAGATTCACTAATGTTTTGCATTAGAGACTTTTAAAAAAGATTTTATTTATTTGAGAGACAGAGGGAGCATGAGGAGGGAGGAGGGACAGAGAGAGAAGAAGCAGACTCCCCACTGAACAGGAAGCCAGACTTGGAGCTCAATCCCAGGACTCCAAGTTCACGACCTGAGCCGAAGGTAGATGTTTAATCAACCGAGCCACCCAGGATCCCCTTGCATAAGGGACTTTTGAAACTGGAAAAAAAAAAAAATCAAAAAAACTTTTGAAACTGTATGAATCTACTCAAACTCTTTAGTGCCCACTATACTCTGTCTTGTCTTCCTACATAAACTAGAGATAATTACCATTTCAAGAAAACTATACACATTATAATGGAACACATTTTAAAGGCATCACTTGTGGTTCATCAATGGATTTAGCATAGCAGAATCAGTAATGCGAATAATGTATGTCTTTCAAGAGTCTGTTCATCCCCATTATGTAAATGAGTGTGAAGAAAGGAGGAAGTATCATTCTCTCCCTATAAGGAGAAACAGGCGAGGCCAGGAAGGCAGCTAGTCTCTTCGGAACTAGGACAATTACTCAGACCAGTGCCTCTGAGGCTAAAGAGGGTCCTTTGGTCTGTTTCACAGGATGTAGACCAGGTCGTACCGAGTCCTTTGACACCTCCCATAGAACTATGCCAGCTGTGAAGTCGTGGAGGCTTCACAGGGCCTGGACCGGAGATGCCAGTGTTTAGACAACCTGTAAAATAAGTCTTCTGCAGAGAGAACACTCTCAGTTTAATAGGGATCTAAATGATTTTAGCAATAATGACCACATTGGAGCAGTTACTGCAATAGGGATTACTTGAAAACAAAACAAAACAAAAAGGGAAAGGGTGTGAACCCTACCTTCCCATGGACACTGAATAAATCACTCATTCTCATTTCCAGATTCAAAGTGTAGACAGCCCTTCCCAACTTCACTCAGAGCTGCTGAGTGGTGGAGGAAGAAGAGATCGATGTCATGATGAGGCAAACACTATAGAATTCTTCCATTAGGCCTCTAATCAAAGAACTCTAACAACACAGGCAGTTTTTCCCATTTGGGAGGGGAGGGTCAACATTTACCTTTTCAGGTCTTGGCACAGAACAATGCTGAGGAAGCCCAGATACTTAATCTCTATTAAAGAAGTTCTTCCTCAGTGCTTACAAGAAGAACTCTTCCAAACATTAGCAAAATATTCAAAAGTCGGGCTGCTCACATAAGGGTCAGCCTACTTTGCTGATGACCCTCCCCTCCGTTGCCAAACAGCAATTTATTGAATTTCTCTGGCCTGGAGATAAAGAAGCCAGCCGTTCTGAGGATTCCACTTTTTTGGACGCTGCAGAGTCAGGACCTACCGGGGCTGACTCTGCAGCGTGTCAGTTTGAAGGCAATGTGGCAAGTCCTTGTAAGAGGCTGACTCAAGCTGTTAGCTGAGCTTGATAAAAGCTTTTCCTGGCGAAGAAGGTGATAAACATGGTGGGTTAATCTGCAGATGAAAGGAGGTTGCCTTCAGTGATATTATTTATACTGTTTGACCCCAAGTGCTACCAACGCAATAGAAACAGTCAGCAGCTGGTTCAGCCTCTCCACCTTCAGAAGGCAAGTCTTCTCGCCCTGGCATCTTAAAAGGACTAAGGGGTGCCAGGGATCAAGCTGATGGAGGGAAGCATCCAACCAGATTTGCTCCTTCTCCATGGAGAATGGAAGAAATAAGACCCTGAATTCACCACCAGGCAATCCGCGCCCATTCACGGAAGCTTCCTGTACCAGCTCCTCTCCCAGGTGCTATAGATCCAGATGGACAAGATGGTCGTGGCTGGTGCCAGAGACAAAAACACAAATGAATCAACACAAAACTATATATATGGGTAATAACTTAGAAGTCTGTTGGAAATAGGGGGGATCCATAAGAAGCTAGATAAACCTTCCGAGAGAAAACCTTACCCATAATGAGTCTTGATGGGTAAACAAGAGTTGGTGAAGCAGAAAGTCAAACTTTTGGGCAGAGTTCTGAGGGATACAAAAATACATAAGATTTGATCCCTGGAAGAGTTCTCAGTCTTGTCTTAGGAAAAGATAGATACAGTTATCAAGAAGAATATTGTGCCTTCTGAATGCAAGGCACACAACTAGTATTTGTTGAATGAATGAATGAATGAATGAAATGTGATAAATACTCTCATGGAGGGACCCACAATTTCTCTGGGAACACAAATAGAGCAACTGATTCTGGTTGGAATTAGAGAGAAGTTATGACATTTGAATAGGTCCTTGATGGATGAAGAGGAGTTGTCTAGCTCACAGGGAAGGAGCAAGGTTTTGGGGTAGTGAGCAACTCATGAGCAAAGATAAGCTTCTGTTCAAGGAATAACAAGTGGTCTTAGGTAGCTAGAGCCAAGGTTCATGGCTGGGAATGTCTAAGCTGAAGCTAGAGAGATGGGTTGAGGTCAGACTGCCCCAGCCTCATGAGCCATGCTGGAGTTCTGAGATGCTATTTTGCAAGGACCGTGCATCCATGCTTGGCACAGTGGGGAGATCATTCACACGGCTAGAAGTTACTGTATGGAGCGCTGTTTCAGGATCTGTGAACAAAAAGGATTCAGTCTCCGCTGTCATTAAGATTGTGGGTGCCAGCTGAAGCTCTTTCCAGCTGGGGGGTTTGGGAAAATTATATTAAACTCCATAGACTTCCAGCCCACTGTTAAGACACAGAAAGGCATAGGAGGCCTGCACAAAGTAGGTCCTCAGTAAATATGTTAGGTGATGGATCAATATTAATTACCAATTATATCTGAAAAAGCACATTATTCTGTTTCTAGTATTGTAACCTTAGCTCAAATGCCATACCTTTTATGATCTCTTTTCTGATGATGCTAACCTAGAGACAGCTTCCTTTTTCTGAAAACACCTCTCCCACCCTCACATGGCTCCCTACTAGAATGTTATGATGTCCACATTTTCTTATCCAAAGGGCAGAGCTTGGCTATATTCAGCTTAAATCCAAGTTTGAAAGTTTGCTCTCCTTCCAAATGGCTGTCGCTGACACAGATACCATTAACTGGGAGCCTATAATGTCTCAATGGTGGCAGCCACTTTACAGATACTAAAACAACCTTATCGAATACCATTTACCACTTTGTCTCCAGGACCCCGCATAGTGCTTATCACATAATAGATGTTACATAAGTTTTTGAATAAATGAGTCTCAAAAAAGTCAGAAAATGTCCCCAAGTTCACATAGAAAATCTGCAGAAAAGAATTTGAAAATAAGAATGTCCAAGAACATGATCCCTGTTACCTCCCACTTACGCACAAACGTAGGGTCTACCTGATTATGAAATCTGGAAGAAAACCCCATACCTTAAGACTGATCATACAAAGCTCAGAGGAGTCAGGACAGAACAGGGCCTTTGTCTGAAGCCAACAGGGGGAAATAAGTTCTGGGATTCTGGTAGCTGAGAGGCAGATCTTTGAAGAGCATTTTGGAGTAAAGCAAGACAGTCAATGAGGTGACAAGCATGTACATAAGCAGGAGTGTAGGATAGAAGTCTGTATTACTTGTAAAGTGACATCATAGACCAAATCAGCAAGGAACAGGAACAACATAGGAGGCTTAAAAAGAAAAAAAGAAGTATAATCTGGACAATGAAAGAAGGGAAATCCTTCAGGAGGAAAAACCGAAAATTGACATCAGAGTTCATGTATTCATGCCTACATTCGATATGGAGTAAAATGAACCCAGCTCAGTCACTCCCAACTCATTTTGTTTCCATCTCATAAAATCCCTAGTTAAGAACACCTGTAGATGCCCAGTGTGAACAGATCAAGATAAGCAGATCCCCGGAGGAATATGGGGGATTTTTTTGTTTGTTTTGTTTTACTTTTGAGGGATGTTTTAATACAGATTTCTTTTGCTTCTGAAGATTCAACACACTGCAATACAGCCCTTACAGAGTTGTTGAGAGGGTTAAACAGCTTGTGAAGAGCCTAATTTGCACATAGTAGGTACTCAAGACATGTTTCTTTTCCTTCTTGCCCAGCAACTTTAAATCCAGTATCTTCCTCCTCCTCTACAAGCAGTTTGGGTGTGTGAATTGATGAGCTCATGTACAAACTATTACATGTGGCTTATATGGTCAGAATCCTTTAGCACCCTGGTCAGGTTCTCTGCTACATTTTGTCCTATCTATTTTCTCCTTTGCCCTAAGATACCTTAGCTTGGTTTCTGCTCCGGATTCGTCATCACCTCTCCACCATCCTTGGCAGTTTCTTTGCCTGCAGAGGCATTTGTTCCCTGGAGACTGGTTCCAAGAAAGACTCTGAGGTTGAAACTCATTGTTTACTATTCCATAAGCATGCCCATCCTCGTCCTGGGTTCCATGTCCTTGCCTCAAACTATTCCCTCATGAACTGAAATGTCCCCTGTTTATAATGCTGCTCCAATCTTGCCACTTGAATTTCTGCCTATACTTCAGAGCCCAGTCAACTCTCATGTTTGCTAAAAAAAAATCCTCCCTCCTCTGAAGGACACATGTAGTATCGCCTGCCCATTTCACTCATCAAACAATTTATTCTATGCTAGCCAATATAATTTATTCCTGTGTATAAATATGCCACACTTCCCTATCTTGCTCTAGACTGCCAATTCCTTGCAAGTAAAAGTTGGGTTTTACACTACTTTGTATTTCCTGGCAGTCCTTGGCATTTGATGCGTGTAATACTTACTCAGTTGACCGTCAATAAATAACTCTGGCATCAATCAATGCGCACAATCCAAATGACTTCGCTTGGAACTAGGAAACAGCTACAGCAAGGCTTGGAACAACATCAAAGGTTAAACGTGTCAGGCACCTCGGAGCCTCTACCATCTTATTGCTAAACTCTTATCCCCAGGGATGTCAGGAATTGGTTAAATAAGCAGATCTATAGATTAGGAGGGAAGTTTTAGCTAAAGATCTGTATCTGAGTCAGAAATGCATATACAGTTGAAGTCATGAGAGTAGAAAATATCTAGACTGTATAGAGAGTAAGAGAAGAGAGAGAACTAGGATACCAGTATTTAAGAAGCATGAATATTTAAGCCTATGAGTTTAAAAATTATAGCCGAGGGATGCCTGGGTGGCTCAGTCATTAAGCCTCTGCCTTTGGGTCAGGTCATTATCCCAGGGTCCTGGGATCAAGTCCCAAATCAGGTTCCTTGCTCAGGGAGAGTTTGCTGGGTAATTTCCCCTGCTTGTGCTGTCTCCCTCTCTGAAAAAAAAAATAAATAAAATCTTTTTAAAAATAAATAAAAAATAAAAAAATAAAATTATAGCCAAGAAGGGGTACATAAACCATAAAGAGCCAGTGTTGATATGGAAAACAAGAGAACAGAAACTTTCAAGAAAGAGGGAAGTTCCATAGAAACTTTTCTGCAGACAAGTAAATTTAAGACTAGAAGTTACTAGCTTTAGTAACATGGAGCCCAAATTGGTGACTTTGACAGGAATATATAAACAATGAACAAAGATAAACTACCTGATTTCAAGATTTACTCTAAAGCTACAGTAATATGATATTGCAATGATAGATTAGTGGAAAGAAGAGAGCTTAACAATAGACCTACATGATTGACTTTCAACAAAGGCACCAAGGTAATTCATGAGGGAAAAGATATATTTTTGTAACAAATTGTGGTGGCACACCTGGTTATCTGTATGGGGGAAAAATGTTCCTCAATCATTACCACATATCATATGCAAAAGTTAACTTGAAATGAATCACAGACCAAAATATAAGAGGTAACATTAAACTTGTAGAAGAAAACAGGAAAAATTATTTGGGACACTAGGTTAGACAAAGATATCTTAAATATGCCACTGGAAACAAAATTAATAAAATAAACATCAAAATTTAAAACATTTTACTCTTTGAAACACATAGTTAAAGTGAAAAGATAAGTTGGAGTCAGGCAAATATTTGTAAAACACATCCAACAAGGGGCTTATAGCTGGAAAAAATAAAGAACACTTATAATTTAATAACATGAAGACAACCCAATTAAATTTGGCCAGAAAAAACTGGAATTTCACAAAAGAGGATATAAATGAATGGCTCATATGCACATGAGATTCTTCATGTGACTGGTTTTCAGGAAAATGCAAATAAAGCCACAAGGAGATATCACTGCATGCCTACTTGAATGGCTAAAATGAAAAAAGATTGACAATATTATGTTTTGGTGATGATGTAAGATAATTGGAACCTCCACATACTGCTTATGGGGAAATGATCCTATGCCCTTGGAAAAGAGTGTGGCAGTATGTGAAAAAATTAAACATATGCTGACTATGTGAACCAGCAACCTTGGATAAACATCTATCCAAGAGAAATGAAAATGTATGTCCACCTGAAGGCCTGTGTCTAAGTATTCATGGTTATATTTTCATATTACCAAAATGTAAAAACAATCTCATTTTTCTTCAACTGAACAAAAAAAAATTACAGTATATTAATACTATGTCATACTATTCTGCAATGAAAAGGAACAGAGTATTAATATACACAACATAGATAAGTCCTAAAAACATGTGCTAGGTAGAAACTCAACACAAAGACTTCATACTGAATGGTCCCATTTATAGAAATTCTAGAAAAGGCAAAGACATCATGAAGGAAGGTCTATCAGCTGTTGTCTGGGATCAAGGTAATCTGAGAGGGTTAATTGCAAAGGAACATAAGGAAACTCAAGGGTGAAGGGACTTTTCTATATCTTGATTATGGTAGAGTTTATACAGCTATACACAATTACTGAAATTCACCTAACTTTACACTTACAATGAGTGGATTTTATTGTATGTAAACTATACTTCAATAAAGGAAAAAAAAGTCAGTAAAGTTAAAAAGGAATGAAGTCCTTAGCTATATTTCTGAGGACATAATCAAAATTTTAGTACAGTGTGTGGGATCAAGTGAGCAGTCCAGAATAAAACCAATTACTCCAGAGTAAAATTTCACCCTCATCTAATGTGTAGTACCAGGTTGTGCAACTGTTAACAGAACTTGGAGCTGTGCACATATCTGTGCAGTAAGGTCAAAATGTAGTTCCTTGAAAAAAAATTTAAAAGTTCATTGTATGGGCATGTGGGGCGCCTGGCTGTTTCAGTCAGAGGAGCGTGTGACTCTTGATTTGGGGGTTGTGACTTCAAGCTCCTGTGGTGCATTAAATAAATAAAACGTTTAAAAATGTACATTTTATGGGCACTTAAAATTGAATTTATTGAACTATGTGAGTGCTAGCTTAAACTTGAAACTTTTTTTCCCCAAAGAAATACCATTCTTTGGGTGCCTGGGTGGCTCAGTAGGTTAAACCTCTGCTTTTGGCTCAGGTCATGATCCCAGGGTCCTGGGATCAAGCCCTGCAAAGGGCTCTCTGCTCAGCAGGGAACCTGCTTCCCCTCCTCACTCTCTGCCTGCCTCTCTGCTTACTTGTGATCTCTGACAAATAAATAAATAAAATTAAAAAAAAATGCCATTCTTGGTAGACATATTGTCAAGTTTTTCCAATGTAAGATCTTCAAAGCAAATGTACTATTTTCATATGTAAATTCATGTCAGTTATAATCATTTTAAGCTATTTAATGACATTTAGGGGATTCTTTTTTTTTTTTTTTAAACAAACTTGTTTAATCCTTCCAACAACATTTGAGTTTATATCATATCTCTATTTTTCCAAGGAGAAATTAAGGGTTAGAAAGATTAAATAAGGGTTATTAAGGGTTAGAAATATTAAATAACCTATCTAATTAGTATTTAAATAGGATTTTAACCCAAGCAGTCTCAGGGCTATGTACAGAGTTAAACAGTGCCCTAAGTGAACAGATAGCAACTCTCCAGTAAAAGCCTGCTATGTATCTGGATTGAAGTATACATAAACTCATTAATTCTTACACAATTTGAAGTAGCCATTCTTATATCTATTTTCCCAATGGCCTGGGACCTAATGTAATGACTAATCAGTGGCACAACCAGGATTTGAACCCAACTATCTAATTCTTTTTTTTTTTTAATTTTTTATAAACATATAATGTATTTTTATCCCCAGGGGTACATGTCTGTGAATTGCCAGGTTTACACACTTCACAGCACTCACCATAGCACATACCCTCCCCAATGTCCATTACCCCACCCCCTTCTCCCTACCCCCCTCCCGCCGGCAACCCTCAGTTTGTTTTGTGAGATTAAGAGTCAATTATGGTTTGTCTCCCTCCCAATTCCATCTTGTTTCTTTTCTTCTTTTCCTACCCCCTCAACCCCCCATGTTGCATCTCCACTTCCTCATATCAGGGAGATCATATGATAGTTGTCTTTCTCCAATTGGCTTATTTCAATAAGAATGATACCATCTAGTTCCATCCACATCATTGCAAATGGCAAGATTTCATTTCTTTTGGTGGCTGCATAGTATTCCATTGTGTATATATACATCTTCTTTATCCATTCATCTGTTGATGGACATCTAGTTTCTTTCCATAGTTTGGCTATTGTAGACATTGCTGCTATAAACATTCGGGTGCATGTGCCCTTTTGGATCACTGCGTTTTTATCTTTAGGGTAAATACCCAGTAGTGCAATTGCTGGGTCATAGGGTAGTTCTATTTTCAACTTTTTGAGGAATCTCCATGCTGTTTTCCAGAGCGGTTACACCAGCTTGCATTCCCACCAACAGTGTAGGAGTGTTCCCCTTTCTCCACATCCTCGCCAGAATCTGTCATTTCCTGACTGACTTGTTAATTTTAGCCATTCTGACTGGTGTGAGGTGATATCTCATTGTGGTTTTGATTTGTATTTCCCTGATGCCGAGTGATGTGGAGCACTTTTTCATGTGTCTGTTGGCCATCTGGATGTCTTCTTTGCAGAAATGTCTGTTCATGTCCTCTGCCCATTTCTTGATTGGATTATTTGTTCTTTGGATGTTGAG